>JAWNPG010000034.1:1035000-1165000 GCA_035045145.1 Drosophila meridionalis
TTTTATAAAAATGCTAACTCATTCACATAGTTATATTTGCAACAGACCTTCAATTGGCAGTATATGAGGGGGTAGGTAATTAGTTAAAAAAGCCGGTATCCAAAATGTAACAAAAATTTAAATTGCATAAAATTCACATGAATCTACATAAATGCAAAATTTGAGATATATTATTAAATTGAATATAGCAGATGCTCCTATGGGAAACTAGTATCACGCATTAGGTTCGCCCTCATGCAACGTTCTCACTTGTTTTATTTTTTAAACATGAAGTGGTTGTGCTAGTTGAGATGATGCGCTTTAACATTACATATTTAGTAAATATATGCAGGTTCGAGTCCAGGTGCGGTGATGTTTGTTTCTCTTCTTTTTTTTTGTTAATTTGTTTGTTTATTTAATTATTTATTTATTTTTGATTTACATACATTCTAGTTGAATAAAATTTCAGAATTATAATTTAATTTTGGAAAATTTAATGTTATATGCAAGCTATATAGCGTATTAAACAATGCAAATCGGACGGTGCTCGGGGTATCTCCTAGTCGGGAACCTCTGACTAGAGTGTTCTTACTTGTTTTTCTTTAAAATTATTATTCTTAAATTAAGTTTAACTGTTGGCGTTGCATCGCGCGCCGGGTACAGCTAGTATTTTATTGTATAAAATAATAAAATAATATTTTATAATATAAAATTCAGAAAGCACACAAAAAAGGATATAGAGTAATAGATATAGCAATGCTTTTCTGGCATTGGAGATCGTACAACTGTGGAAACCCCGCAAAGAAGCGCTGCTTGGATCTACTCGAAAAAGTTGGAGAGGTCAAATAAGTCGTGACATTCGCATTGCGAATAGACTCACGACCGGGACCTTTCCTGCACGGGGAGCTAAATCGCCTCGGCAACAGAAAGAGTATCCGACTGTACTTGGGGATCAGAAATGCAGCAGAGAACAAATAGATGAATGAAGAAATTTCGATACAAATATAAAGAATGGAGACTGGCCCCAATATGGAAACATGAAAGTCTACGGAATCGCATCAAAACGTTCCCTAAGCACAGCACAAATCACCCATGAGAGCTTTCTTAGGCCCCAGTCGGAGATACACTGAACAAGTAATCAACAACACATCAGTACACACTGAATATAGATCCACAATAGATCCCACAGGATATTGGTATAGCCGCTCACCTGGGGTTAGAACTTCGACTACATAAACGAGCTATCGGAGTGTAATAAAACTTTCCCATACTGCCACAAGCTTGAAGAACCCGAGATCGGAACTGACCTAATGCTGACCACGAGTAGAGCTCTGGAGAGTTGCTAGCTCTAACGACTGGGAGTCCTTGCACAGTGGAAGACGTTTCTCCATAACGAGAGCGATAATGCCTTAGTCTGAGTTAGGCTTGGCCGGCCACATGCTTAAATCGGGTTTCCATAAAAATAAAGGAAAGAAAAAATTAAATTATTGTATAACAAATGTTACGGTAATTTTCCTGAATTCAAAATCATTGAAATGAAATAATGAAAATCCCAAAAAACAATCAAAGGGATACCCATTCCAAGCACAGGCCAGACTCTTTTTTTCAGCACATACATACATACATATGAACATACACACACACACGCACACACAAACAACCACACACACACACACACACAAACAACCACACACACACACACACACACACACACACACACACATATATATATATATATATATATATATATATATATATATATATATATATACATATGTATGTGTGTCTATGAGTGGGTATATTGTGGCAGAGCGGCAAGGGCTCAGTATTCAGCACTAAAGAGGTGTTTAGTGTCGACTGCCGACAGCCGACAGCCGACTGCCCTTCCCACCCCAACCAATCCCATCCCACCCCATCCCATCCCATTCCACATCCCGCTATAAGGGTGTGTGTGTGTGTGTGTGCACGCGTGCGTGTTTGCTGGTGAGCCGCACGAATTTCTGTTCTTTAAACACGAATGCTAATGCTAATGCCACTGTCGATGCCTATGTCGAAGAGGGCGTAACTCTGTTGATAAAGTTAAATTAGGAAATTTCGGGTATTTCCCATTTATTGCTTGTTCACCCCTTAAAAAACACTATATATATATATATATATATATATATATACATGCAGCATATAAATTCTGCATAATCAACAAAGTTGCTACATTGGTTAATTCCAACTGTAACAAAGTCTGCGCTACCTTGCCATTAACATTCCATGCGCCGTTGTTACGTCGAAACATATACTACAACTTAAACGATGACACAGCGATATAAACTAGGGATAGCTTGACATAAGAACCTTTTGTACCCTACTTTTTAGTCTAATTCGAGCAATAAAGCTGAACAGTCGTATCAAGTGGAAGAGTATTATTTCGTAGCTCCGCACAAATAATTACTAACAACACTTAATTTATATATATATACATATACATATATATATATATATATATATATATATATATATATATATATATATATATATATATATATGTATGTATATATATATATATATATATATATATATATATATATATATATATATATATATATATATATATATATATATATATATATATGGGCATGGATGGGCATGCCCGAAGCGAACAATGCCCCGTTTCATTATTGTTTTCTTTGAACGCAATAATGAACAACGGAGCAATCATTTATATATAACAATGTGATGCGCCCAGACTGCGGATAAAAATGACGATGGGCTATGACGACATTTTCAATGAGGATTTGGCCGCGACTGCGGTGGATGGCCGTCATCGCTGAGGCCCAGGGCCCAGCTCTAGCCCAACTGTCTCGCTCTCTTTCTGCCGTAGATGTTTGCTGCCAGTTGACTGGGCAATTAACCATTGGCTCGGAAAAGAAAAAAGGGAACTTCAGCAACAGCAACAGCAACAGCAGCAGCAGCAGCAAAGCAACATCAGATTTTGTGAACTCTACACCCTAGCTGAAATTCCACAATTTTTGCCTAGATGTACCCTCTCGATTGCTCCGGCTGTGTTATATTCGCTTAGTAATTGGCAGACACTCTGGCAGCACATTTGGAGGCTATTTGCTTTGGATGGGTGCGTGGGTGTGGTCGGGGGCTCTGCGAAAGAGGCGACCTTCAGCTATGCAAGTATAGTTTTGTATCAGAAGTGAATCGAAGTCTGAATGGTGCATATGTAGCGATCAAAGACAACTTTCTCTATCTCTCTCTGTCTATCTCTTTCTCTGATTATATATATATATATATATATAAACAAACCGGTTCGCGTATATGCACTCTTGGTATATCGGGATTATCAGCAAGTCAATCGGAACTAACGCGTTTAATTGCTTTGTTGAAGCGTTAAATATTTAACGTTATTGAAATGTTCTTTCGTTCGTATTATGATTTTGAAAGTTGGACTCTTTCCTGACGGACAAAAGTCTCGAAATAAAGAGACGAAGCGAGACAGTAGTAGACGTGCCCGACCAGAAGTGCTTCCACTTATGAATGCACTCACAGACAGACGGAAGGGCTAGATCGACTAGTCCCTTATGCCCTTTAAAAATGCCCAAAGAACAATTTTACTGATTTTCGATCATAACTGAAATTGACAGTCTAGGGTAACACGGAACAATGGGTATAACATTGATTTGTTTTCAAATTGTGCGATACATCAACGTACATATCACAGAAGTCACTTAATGGGGATTACGAGTTGTCTAAATTGCTCAGCATACAGCGCTGGCCTCTATCATTTAGTTCTCATTAGGAATTCGAAGATGAAAATGGATGAAACAGGCAGCTGAAAGCATGGCAGATCACATGAGAATATATATATTCTTGATCATGACGACGAGCTGAGTCGATTTAGCCATGTCCGCCTGTCGTTCTGTGTACAAAGGAGATCTGGAATTTTATTTATATATTCGTGTATCATACACACAGTACATATTATCAAAAAGAATCGATAATTTGACTTCGTATGACCTGGAGACTTCGGATTTTTTTCAGAAGACCGTGTACTGAATATAAACATTATGTATTTCGATATTTCAGATTTTGTTTGCTATTCTGTATGTTCTTTGTGAGATTCCTTCTTCCACTCAGTCAAGATATTAAGTGCATTGCAAGCTTCTTCCGACTCAAACATTTTCTCTTACCCACTGGTTCCACTACTTCTTGCCTATCCTCCCCAGTGATCTTCTACATCAGAAACTTTCATTTGTTTCGACTTGGTCAGGCTTATTCAGATAGCCTACAATACGCAAATCAGCAGCTTTAAGCGGAAGCCTTAAGATCTGTTAATCTATATCCACCTTGTCACCACACAAGAGACGGAAAAAGAAGAAAGGAAAAAGGAAGCAACAAGAATCAGTTCCTCACTTCACCTCAATCTCCCTCATGTAATTAATATGCATGGATAAACCGAAAACTGGGGATAATGGACAATAATATCAATGGTTCCTTTAATCAATAATCAAATGCAACTAAAGACTGCCCTATCGTGGTCCAAATCCCTTTATAATTTATTAAAAAATAATTATAATTTATTATCAATCCAATAGCTTGCACAGCTCGATCAGTTTATTACCTATAGCTGAGAAGCAACGCAGAATGTACTATTTAGATCTGATATATACCTCGTTGTATTCAATTAAAGAGTATTTCAAAAACGGACAGAACAAGTAAAAATAGCAGAGGTAACTCCACTTCAACATATAACTTTACACAACAGCTAAATTTCATTGGCAAAGAATGAGGCCAAGGTTCCAAATCTGCGGAAAAATACAGGGTTTGGGGTGTACATTGTTGGGTGTACATCGATTGAGCGAGTTGGCAGTAACTCAATTATCGAATTCTCAAGTTTCAAAATTTTTTTTATTTCGATTTTTTATTATTTATTGTCTAAGACACCTATCTCATTTAGTTCTAAGACTTAACTGCTGAGTGGGTCAGTATGCCATAATTATGATGTATCCATAATTATTTATTTATTACTAACTCGCATCTGATCAATAGCATTTTAAGATAAGTTTTGATCCGCTTATGGAACTGGAACTAAAATTACCAGTCCTAGCACTAATAGAGCTCTAAGTATAACATACTTTTTTCGACTTAAGTCACTGTAGTCAGATCCGATTTTTTCCACTCGAACAGGACGTGGATTCCTAGTTTAGACAGCCGGAAATACAACTATTTTGCGATAAATCTATAGATATTGGAGCTATTTAGATTTAGACTTACAATGCAATAAAATGATTAAAATACCTTTCACTGAAACTAATCTTAAATTTCTTTGACATTTGATTTTCGAGTAATGAATCCGAAGAAGAGCATTTTGACTTACTTCTAGAATGCATGGATCCAGTTCAAATCAATGAAATGGCTGTTTGATGACATTGAGGAGGTAATTTTCACAAAAGTGCCTCGAAGCGTCGCACTCTTATCGACCCTATTGACTCTTGGCCCTTGACCCCTGACTCTAGGTCCCATTCGGTTGCTGGCATCTGCTGTCGATCGTGCCTCTATTAGGATGGTATATAACATATAATGCATAATATCCATGCTCGTATATGCATAGCTCTCGTTTGGAGCTAAGGCAAGCAAAGTGTCGACCTCAATCCAAAGCGGAATAATAATTTTTAAATCCTATGTGGAGGAACTGATCGAGTTATCCGACGACCCGCCCATAACGTGGCACAACTGAATTTTGGTCGGTCTGAGAAGGGCCTCATCTCATTATTTAAGTGCTGAGTGTGATCTGTCCAGCTTGCCACGCCCCGAGTGTGTCTATATCAAGAGTGATAAAGTGCTGAACCTTTTTTTTTGGACTCGGAGCTAGTCTTCTAGGCTCGAAATAAAGCTGGAGTTACTTTTGAAATGTCAATAAATTCAACTGTGAATATCTTACTCAGCTTGCAACCAGAGTTACCAAAACTGATCTTCATTGAGATAAAAATAAGTAGAGGAAAATACTTCCGTAGTATTATCTTTGGGGGAAAACTCGATGAGTTCAGCTTACTTTTCTCCCCACCAGCTCGATCTAAAGTTGTTATAAAAGCTGCAGATATTACGAACTCAGCTAAAAAATACGCCATGCGACAAGAAGACAACCCACACATAGAATGAGCTCTACTTGTCCTCAGACATCCAGGAATGTACTGCTGTTGAGGCTATTTTTTCAAAGTTATTCAAAGTTGAAGAGTCTCCGACCTCATTCTCTTTGTATAGGACCACTTCGATCGAGTATTGGGAGTAAAAATGATTTTAATCGGCATCAACTACAAGAGGGCAGCAGCCGTGAACTATAATGCCTTGAGCACTTTTAAAAATAGTTCAAATGGAATGAACGCTATAGAGAGAAGATACACGAATCGCATGCGCTCAAATTCTCAAATTGTTCGCGAGCAATGCGAATCTTCTAGGCGTGTGGCCAGAAAATAGCATCGGTAGTGGCCGGGCAGTGCACCTTTCGGACTTTAGCTTAGAGGGACGAATGAACGAAAGAACGCCTGCTCCGAGCTCCTCTTTTAGGGAACTGCTTGCTTCCTTTTGGATATCCGCACTACTTACCGAAACCAGGCCACAATCCATTCGCTCGGTTCGGCTCGGTTTTCATTCCTCTATTTACTTGGCGTCTCTTCGCGCCCCGCATTCGCTGCAGCAGTCGGGCTGTGGCATCCAACAAGTGTTGTTGACAGCATCACTTTCCACAGTGCGCTGTGTGCGTATCATTAATTTTCGAGTCGAATGAACCGCAACGTGAAAAATAGCAGCTGATCCCGCTTGGCTTTGCGCTTTGCGCTTTGCGCTTTGCTTTGCGCTTGACATCAGCCCATCAACTGGAACTAAATTGACATGTGATAAGAATATTTGATATAAATCTCAAATACCCAAGGAGAGTCTCTCTCTCTCTCTTTCTCTATTTTTCTCCCTCTCTCTGTGTGTCTGAATTCCTTTAACCTGATTTCAGCCGCCAGAGAAATTCTGGAAAGTTGCAGGATTAAGATAAGCATAATTTCGTTCGTAGAGCCAGCCAGCGATTCCACCGCAGCTTCGCCGACTCCTGCAGGCTGATCCGAAGCTGTGACTTGCTGCGGGAGCGATGGGGTTGCTTCTGATTGCGAGTGTTAGCTAAGCTCTTGGATCCGATCAACTCAATTTATGCTCAACCCCATCCAAAGTGACTATTCAACTGTCGCATTTTATGCCTGTGTCCGATTCGGCCTGAGAGTTTGTTCACTTGCTCACTCGTTCTTTGGTTCGTTCACTCTTTCGTGCACTCGTTCCCGAGAGAAGAGAAAACCATCTCTCTTAGTATTCTCCAATTGTACTCGATTCGATACTGCGAATTCGGAATAGATACTCTCGTCGTTACTGAACCACAGTTCACAGAGTCCCCACGGCTTTTTAATATATCTGGATCTGGTGAATCTATTTATTTACTTATTCATTTACTTGCGATAAATTGAAATATTCCCCATGTTTGACTGACTTACACAAAAATCTCAGAGTACGGCCTCGACCTCGTCTGCCTAGGCATATTCGGGGGGAACATCATATTGAAGGTAAACGTGTCTGCTCGCTCTCATCTGAGCTTTGTGTTATCCCTCCATGCAATAGCCTTTACTACTACTTACGACGATGGTGTGAGACTTGGCCGTTCTTGCTTCGACTGACTCAGCTCTGGCTTTGTTGTTTAGCTCTGGGCTAGGAGCAAATAGATCAGTTTTACTGTCGAGGCTATGGCGAGAATAGCTAGCTATAACTGGACATCAAATGCGAGTAAATATATGACTCTCTCTAACATTTATTGAAAGTGATCTGAAAAGACAAGTTCTTTATCAATATCATCCGATTGCGAAACTCGGATGCACACCTGCGGCCCTGAAGACTACGCCTTGCTGAGCATCGCTCGATAAGCCTATAGGGCGACAATAGAGAAGTGAGAAAGCAAAGGAATCGTGCAGGAAGTGGAAGAGCGAATGAATCAAAGCGCAACCAGCTAGTGGCACAGAACCAATTTGCCCTCCGATCTTATTTTGAATGGGTGAGCGATCTTAAATATTGACTGAGCTGTATTGGTAGCCGAATAAGGAGGGAGCTTCATGTTACGCAACCCACCTACAATATGCATATTCGCAAATGTATACATAATATTTTCCAAAAGACAAAAAAGTTCGCACATATTTCATCCTGTTAGAACTGTCCAGGAGCAACCTCTTTACAATAGAGTATGTCAGTCACAGCTAATTAAAAATAACGCAGGTCTTAAAGTCAACTGATTCCTTAGCAAAAGCATAGTTTGTGGCAAACGATCAGCTCAATAGGACGAACTATGTCTTAGGAATCACTTCGATTATTCAAATGAGTCGAAGTAGAAGATGAATGTGGAGGCACGCAGTAGTCGCTTTGTAGACGTCTGAGTGAGTGTTTTTGTAGACCCCAAAATTGTTGCATTTCATACTTATGAATCATTTGAGCAAATGAATCAAATAAATCCTTCGTTTCTTATCTTCTTTTAAAGGACATTGGATTCTGTGAGGCAGCAAAGACGACGTAGCTCGGGCAGTCTGTAATTTTTCTGGCTTGCTAACTTTATAAACTGTCTTATTCAGAAAAAATCTGCTCATAGTCAGCTAATTTGCGAATGATAACTCTGCATTCGGAGACTCTGAACTTGACAAATAATCCATTTTCGAGTACCATTTCAAGGAAAAATTTAAAGTGGAAAATGGAAAAGCTACAGTCTTGAGCTTACTGGATCGCCAGAGCACAGACCTCTTCCACTCCCAGTAATTATCGAACCGAAAAACTGTCAAACCTATTGACAGCTATTTTAAGATCCACAGGCATATGGAACTCAATAAAAACGCAGAAAAGAAGCACTAATTTCCCGATATGAACGTAAAATTGTACAATTGGATTCCACTAATTAATGACGTGGGCTGTTGAGTCTGGCTCTCGACTGTTTTCAGTGATGAAAAACATTTCAATAATCATATTTTTTCGATAAATCACTCCGTTTCTTTCTTATCAAAATTAATCGATTATTTGAATTCGTTTTGAACACAACTCGAGCAAGAGGCTTCATATTTTCTATGTAGATTTGTTTGTTTGCTTAATATGTTTCCAAAAAATTGCTGAAGATAGTTCTTATAAAAGAGAACTTTTTCCACAATTAAGTTGCATAGCAAAGCCCACG
The DNA here is from genome assembly GCA_035045145.1 of Drosophila meridionalis. Lineage (NCBI taxonomy): Eukaryota > Metazoa > Arthropoda > Insecta > Diptera > Drosophilidae > Drosophila > Drosophila meridionalis. Next base: position 1,044,212 of record JAWNPG010000034.1, read on the forward strand.
CACTGTGGGCCCAAGCGCAGTCGCAGTCGGTGGTGTGTTCGGGGTTCAGGGTCTCTCCCAGTCGAGCAGTCGCGACTAAGTCACCTTTCTTGGTTCGATATTTACAATAACTAAAATTTAAATTTTAAAATCAGTTACATATTTCCAAAAAATTAATTGCCCTAATGGGCAAGTTCTATTCTCTGGGCCAGGAAACAGTTTTTCTAATTTTTGCCGGAGTTGGAGGCCACTGAGTAATGGGCAGATCCTATAAATTGAACTCATTTGCCTGCACTTCCCCGCAACGTTCATGCGTACTGAAACAAGATATTTTATCAACTGAGAGCCCAGCATGTGCAAGAGCAATTGACCGGTTCATTTAAGCGGTTTTATCTAATTCGTAAACCTATTTTGCAGTCACAGTCCACAGGGTATGTAAATAATATCAGCGTGATGTGGAATGTAACAGCTTAATCCCAGTTCGGATACACAATACATGGGAATGGATTAGTTGCACAATAAATACAATAACACTTGCCCGCTTCATCTAATTCGTAAACCTAGTTTGGATACACAGTCCACTCTGCACGGGATTGAAACAGCTTAGTCACACACCACTTTTATAACTTTAGCTCACATTTGTCTTACAACCAAGTGCATACAACCAAGAGCATAGAGTGGAGAGTAGGCTGCTCAACTGTGCAGTCAACCGTTGCGATTTGAGGCCCCATGTTTGTGTTGTTCGAGACTGCAGACAAGAGCCGTTGAATGCACATTCGTATGCGTTTAAATAGATTGGTCTGGATGTCTAGGATCCTTGAATAACTCGAAACGATGACAAAGCATCGCATAGCCGTTGAGTTTCCCCACATGAATGTCGAGCCACTGGGCAGCACTGTTCGCGGTGAACTGCACAATGCGTGTATGTAAGTGTCTCAAGTGCTTAAGTGCCGGCCCTGAGCGCTAGCTGTGGACTCCCTTCCCCTCGCTCACCTCATATCTCACTCACCTAATTCGAATTTGCTCAGCTTAAACAGTTAAATCACCCGAAGCAATCGGCAACTGAACTTTCGCAGGCAAAGAGCCATAATTAGCGATGGAGGCAGTAAACACAGCTGAGTGCTCAACCACAAACAAAAAGTTAGCAAGGAAGAGAACCCACAGTCTATGTTCTGGTCGATACATGGTAAAGTATACAGTGTGGACACAAACCTTGCAAGTAAATAAATTAGGGTCCACACACAAGCCATACGTTCGAACTCAGCAAGGGCCAAAACCATATTGATCTGAGGAGGTTAGCGAGGAAAGTAACCCGAATAATTGTTCTAGCCGATACTCAAAGATTAATAGTGTGAACAAAGAGCTCTTCAGCAAGAAAATCCACTATGAGTCGAGTCACCCACTATTTAGCTAAAAGTCTAAAGTGCTTTCAAGCACAAAGGAAGCTGATATAATTTGGAGCACACGACTTGCTGGAAAACTTGAATAATACATAAGCAAGAGTCAGTTGTTTTCAATAATAGATGGCGCTTTACGCTAGTGAAGTGCATTGCTGATGAGAGCTGGGCGATGTATAACTCTGCTACATCATAATAAAGTTTCCTAAATTAGGGGATTCAGCCATAGGTGGCGCTTAAGACTTCCAAATTGCACGCAGCACTGACCAGAGCTGGTTGCTCTGGCATATAATAGCGCAAGTTGTGGCTGGTAAGGGCTGAGTAAGGTAAGGGTAAGGGCTCAGCTGGTTAAGCAGGATGAAAATTGAAGGAAGTTAAATATACCTATTTGCGTATCATGGAATCGAACAGGCACTATTCAAGTACATACACTTTGCTATACTGGTTTTCTGAAAATGTGCGTACGAGCAGAAGCGGGCGTGGCAGAGCCCAAAAAGCATATATGCTGTGGATCCTTTGGGCCTGTCCGCCTACCCGCAGGCTAAGCTCGTTAAGCATGCGCAGATCCATTACTCGATAACTATTCCCGTTTTAGTGTTATCGATGAACAGCCTCCTCAGACTTCGCCTTTAAGTGCTGCCTATAGACACAGACGGAGTTCATACAGCGTTGGTTTGCTACATGTCGGGTATCGGCTCAAGGTCGGCTCAAGGTCGGCTCAAGGTCGCAAATAGCGCCATGTGGATGAGTTGGCATTGCTCGAAATGTCATTGATGGAGTCGCATGCTGCTGTCAATGGACTCCGCTGACGCAGTCCCAATCTGTTACGCAAATTGCGCCGAGCAGCGCGAAGCGAATTTCCTGTATGTGTGCACACATGCAGTCAAACGCCGGCTCAAGCTTACGGCTGGAGTCGCAGTCCCAGTCGCAGTAGTTTCAAGTGGCCATTGACCTCTGAAGCAGTGATGTGATCCAGGCGGCGTAAGACTTATTTCCTTTTCCTTCTGCGAATATGCAGTGGCTGTGCTGGACGAGGTGGCGCGCAGTGGGCTGTGGCTCTAGTCCAGGTGCGGCGCTGTTTCTGCCGCACCTCACACTTTGTCTTGTTCCCTCTATTTATTTTTGTTCTTCTAGCACGCTGTTCGATTGCACAAGTAAAAGTTAGAAAAGATCAATTAACTTTGTGCCACCCAGTTTCAGATACAAACGCATATCGGAGGGGCTCAGGGGAGTCCTAGGCGCACATTCCCGAGTAGAGCTTCCTTGCTTATCATTAAATATTCCCGTGAATTGGCACATACGTATGTTTAAACTTAGCTCTGATTTCTCTGCCTGCCTAGATTGTATGGGCTGTGAGAAGCTGGAGAAAGGGTAGTAGAGGGGGAGAGAGAGAGGGCGAGGGAGAGGGCGAGGGAGAGGGCGAGGGCGAGGGAGAGGGAGAGCGAGACCATTTGACATCGCGGCTAGTGATTGACAGGCATTACGTGTGTAGTTCGAGTTCTACTGCTCGCACGACAAGGTGGGCCACTCCACGCAGATGGGGCGTTTCGCGATAGCAAGTTAATGCGCGGCACACGCCCAAATTAAACTTAATAACCAATTAATTATAATAATTTTGGAAAAGCTGCCGCAGCACTGTAAGCATTCGAAAACAACCCCAAAGCATCAGTCTGCCAACGCGGTTTTGCGAACGCAAAAGAGAACTGACGACTGTCCCAAGCAGTGTACCAAAGAATGCAAGAGGAACAGTAGCGTGGACTGCGGAGAGCCACAAAGTACCACGTGCGAACATATGTACCAAGCTGCAAATGTACCTTGGCACACGTGCGAGCAGAGCTCGCAAAGAAAGCTCAACCGTTTGCAAATTGCAATGCTCTGCAAATAAATGTTTTTCACGAGCCATTTGGAAAAAAACACTCAGCGGGCAGCCGATTGCAGCGGTTCTTCAACGAGTTCGCTCGGGCTCAGACAGAAACCGTTTTATTAGGCTTCTTTTTCGCTCTGGTTATTCCCGGACTCTTTTGCTGCGCTCTTTTGTGTATGCATGCGAGGGCTTTCGCTGAGCAGATCAACTGCGTTCTTGCCCAACAATTGCAAGTTGGAACTTGGCAAGATATATGCTGATGTGTAAAGCCTCTATTTAATGTTTGCCATTAAATGTAAATATATTTGACTTCTTTAATAATTTGACGCTAAAACTGGCTATATCTGAAATGGGAAATCAGGGTATAACGGTTTGTAAAATGTATGTAAAAGGCAGAAGGAGGCGTGGCAGACCCCACAAAGTATATTCATGTATATTCTTGATCAGAGCGACAAACTGGGTCGATTTTGCCCTGTCCGTCTGTCCGTATGTTTGAACGCGTCGATCTCAGAACCTAGACGAGTCTGTGTACAGCACGCGCAATGAAACTTTGCTTTAAAGAACGATAACTATTTTTGCTGTAATGTTATCGATTATTAACCTCATCGAAAAAATGCACACACACTCGCTTTCGCTCTGAGCAAGACTTTTATTTTTTGTTCGTTTCGTTATGCGTTGAGCCTTTCGCGTTTCGATATTTGCGCGAGCGTAGCCACGAGTGAGAGAAGAATATAAACTCATCATTGATTAAATATTTTATATTAAGTTTCATAAATAACAAGTAGTAGTTAATAATATTTAGAAAGTTATTATTTCATTTAAAATTAAATGTATGGCCGAAAACGTCTGTACGACTGACACTTGAGTTGTCAGTGTAGCCAATTTAGGGTCAAATTATTAAAAAATTTTAATATATTTACATTAATTGGCAAATATTAAGTAGAAGTTTGCATTCGGTATATGTTTTACACATCAGCATAGATCTTTACAAGTTGCAACATTCACGATCGCGATTGATCTGCTTAGTGAAAAGAACCCTCGCATGCATGTCAAAGGCTTTTATTTTCTGTCTGAGCGCGAGCGAAATCGTTTGACGACCGCTGCGATTGGTTTCTAGCTGAGTTTTTTTTTCAAAGGGTCAGTGAATAAAGGTTATTTGCAGAGCATTGCGAGCTCTGTCGAAAGCAGATTTTAAAATTATCTCATACATCTTTAGAGCTAGTTAAAATTTTAGATACCGACTCTAAGGCCCGTTTTGAAGGTCAGTTGCAAATATAGCATACGCTTATGACAATGCATGATTTGGTATTTTTATAAAATTTAAACATTTTATCGTATACTGAAAGATTCACTAAATTCCGTTAAGTCAGGCACAATTTATTAAACAAAATACATTCACACATACATTGAAACGTTCAAGCGCGATTTCTATACATTTGCACGAATAAAGTCAAGACCGTTCATTCTAGCATATTCTTGAGCCAAATTTGCTATTGAGTGTGTATTTGTCAAATGTCGCCTTTCTAGTGAACTAGTTTCGGATTTGCATTAGGCGATGCAATATTTATGTGACACAGTAGGTAGACGGAATGCGCGTAACCAAAAGGGTCCGATTTCGAATCACGGCAGCGGCATAAAGATTATTAATTTATAATTTTTTTTCTTTTATAAATATGAAGTGGCTGTGCTAGTTGAGATGATGAACTTTAACGATACATACATATGTAGTATATGTAGGTTCAAGTCCAGGGGCGATGATGTTTGTTTCTCTTTTCTTTAGTTTATTTATGTCTTATTTAATCAATTTTTTTTTTATTGGCATTCTAGTTTATCGTGAAAATAGAAGCTCAAAACTAAATTTAATTTTATGTTATCTGAAAGCAATGGAGTAAAAAATGCCCAAGGGATGAGGTTCAGGGTATCTCCGAGTCGGGGACCCCCGACTAGAGCTTTCTTACTTGTTATACCCTGAACCAATTGAAAATGGGGAATCACGATATAATGGTTTTGTGTAAATGTATGTAACAGGCTGAAGGAGGCGTGTCATACCCAATAAAGTATATACATACATATGTATATTCTGTTATCAACGCGACATAAGCTAGAGACTTCAAATTATATGAAAGCTCGTGTATACCATACGCTGCACAAATTGATCAATTTTTACGATAACTCATCCCATTTCATTTTTATCGACATTTTTCGATAATTTTAATTTGTTTTTAATGCGTGGTTTGTACATCGGTTGACCTATAGGTTGCGTGTATTGAATTCGGAGATTATGTAATCTTTATGGATGCCACGCCTCAATCGCATCCAATTATTAATTAGTGTTGAAAGTTTGATGCAGAAAGTCCATCGCTAAGAAAAATTATTCAACAATTAAGTTTCCAAAGTAATGCCCTCATTGCAGCCCAAGCGCAGTCGCTGCGTCAACCGTGCGTGCATATGTGTGTGTATGTGTTGTTTGTATGCATGCATAAAAAAAACGCAGGATGATTTGAAAGTTGGCTCTTCACTGGGCTCAGGGTATCTCCTAGTCGAGCAGTCTCGACTAGAGCACTCTAACTTGTTTTGTTTCGTTTCGGTTGACCGTTTTGCGTTTAGTCTTTGCACGAGCGTCGTTTCGGGACCGATACGTTTGACAGTAGCGCAATTCAGCTCAGTTAGTGACAGTTAGAAACAAAAATAAAAGTATGGCATACACGAAAGTTCATGCAAAATTTCAAGTCTTTAGGCTGCGTATATTCGATGATCTCACCACACGGACGGACGGACGGACGGACTATATCGACTCGTCTTGTTGCGCTGATCAAGAAGATATAAACTTTATGGGGTGTGGAACGCCTCCTTCTGCCTGTTATAAACATTTTCACAAAACCAGTATACTCTGATTTCCCATTTTCAATGGGTTCAGGGAGTAATAAAGGTTTGGTTCAGTTCATTAACAGGCATGTTGCGACGTCGCATTTTCAGTTTATTCAACAAGAAAGCCAAGGCAGCCAATAAACCCTTATATTTTTCGATTCCTGAATATATAGAACATGTAATTAGAAGCACATCTCGTTTAATTTTGGCCAGTGGCTGTAAGCTAGATCCACTGTCCAAACTTCGGACCCTCCAAACTGTTTGATTTTCATAAAACGATCAACGCGCGCGCGTCATTTTCCATAAAAATGACGTCACACAACAGTGCATAACCTACTATCAGTCAATCGTGGACAAAGCATTGGCTTTTTAGGCAAATGTGCTGTGCTGTGCTGTGCTGGTCGTGGGTTTGACTCATGAGCAGTGTTGCCAGTTGCGCTTTTCCCCGTCAGATTTGGCTCTTTTAGCGGGTAGAGTTCTAAGCGGCGGAAAATTCTGGCTTTTCTAAAATTGGGATGGGCTGTCACCAATGCTGTAATTTGAGCTTTGAGGAAAAGAGAAATGAAAGAAGAAAACGAAAAATTATTAATAATGAGCTAAAGCTTTCTTCGGACCCTCTTCAAGCTAAATATAGCTTTTTAGCCAGCTGGCGACACTGGTGCAGGCATGGCCTAAACGTCTCGGCTCTGAGCAGTCAGCAACACCTTTGGCCAACATTCGATCGATTGGCTGAGTTTGCTGAGTTGCGATTTGCAATTCGCAATGCGCAATTTGCAAGTCGCGATTTGCAATTCGCAATTCCCAATTCGAAATTTGCAATTTGCAGGTTGCAGTTTGCAATTCGCGATCGCACGAGCCTCGCGTAATTAGAAGTTAATTGGCTCCACTGCTGCAATGCGACTCGAGATTGTCTCATTTTTGTACTTCGCATGCGCTGGACATTCGAGCGAGGGCCAGCGAAACGATGCAAGCCAAGTCTACGCGGATCAGTTTACGCAATTCAAGGCAAGTGAACTGCTGAACGAGCCGTCTCAACCCACTGACCCTCGCCCCACTTGCCCTTAGGAAGCCAACAACAGGAGCTACGTCCGCCCGCACGACGAGCTGCGCAGCTACAGGGCCTACGAGGAGAACCGCCAAGTCGTCGACGAGCACAACAAGAACTACGATTCGGGCAAGAGCAGCTTTCGCCTCGCCACGAACCCACTGGCAGACATGGTAAGCGCAGGATCACACGAGTCCATATCCCAAATCATCCAGCGCCGACCGGAGCCAGGTCTGTGGAGCAATTGTTCCCCGTGTCTCAGTTGACGCTGCAGATAGCGTTGTCCTCGCCTTCCTCCCCCCTTGAGCGTCCGGTTGATATGTGGCGGTTCAAGGCCTTTATTTCGAACCTCCAGCAGTAGGAAACTGCCTAATTTACTGTAACGTTTCCGATCCATAGAGCACGGACTCGTACCTCAAGGGATTCTTGCGCCTACTGCGGAGCCCGCCGATTTCGGTATCGGATAATGTGGCCGATATGGTCGGAGCAGCGCTAATGGACAACGTGCCGGACAGTTTGGATTGGCGCAAAAAGGGGTTCGTGACTCCCTCGTATAACCAACAGAGCTGCGGCTCGTGCTACGCGTTTAGCATCACCCAAAGCATTGAGGGCCAAGTTTTCAAGCGCACCGGCAAAATGCTTGCTCTAAGTGAGCAGCAAATTGTGGATTGCAGCATCTCGCACGGCAACCAGGGATGCACGGGCGGCTCATTGCGCAACACTCTCCGATATCTGCAAGCGACTGGGGGCCTCATGAGATCCGTGGACTACAAGTATGCCTCAAAGGTAAGTCATCCTTCAGGCCACGCCTGAAAACCCTATCCACGGTTCTTCTCCAGCTTCGCTTCCACATGAGCATTTAATGTGTGTACACCAGATCACAGTCACCACATTGCAGTCACCACATCACAGTCTCTACATCCATATCTGATGTATTTATGTAGCATTGACGAATGCATCGCGGAAGTGGCTTAGCATGGCTTCGTCGCATGGCGTCGTTAAGCAGTCAAATCCAAATTTCTCGCAACTGCAACCAAAGTACGCGTGTCGCTACGAAAGCAAGTTGAAATGATTAGTCTGAAGGGATCAACAAAAAATAAGTGTTAACCGAACAATACCCAAAAATCGGATTTTCTAGATGTAGACATGGAGATGTCAGAGATATGATTTAACATCTCGAATCGATTTTGCGAAAGCTGCAGTCGGGAATAGATAAATAGTTTTTGGCCCAGCGATAGAGTATCTCTACTCTACTTTTCAGATTCTATCTGTAAAATTATAAAAGTCTCTGGCGTCAATAGTGCTCCAAATATAATTGAGCATCTGCAAAGCACTACGATAGTAGTCTAGGACTTACGCTCTATAACTGTGAAAAATGCAGGACTTTTTGCCGCATATCCAAATAGATTAATTATCCAATTTTAATGGGTGTAGACTATCTGGCATATCTGTCTGACTTTGTGTTGACAAAGCAATTATACATTCCACGCTACTAGGGCGAATCAGGAAAGTCATAACACTTAATCAGACGAGGGTATCCGTGAGTATTCCAAGGGTATTCCATATTTTTTAAAAATGCGATATTTTCGGACTTACTCAAATGGGGTCTAATGGATGTCCACCTGCCTCAATATGTGTTGTATGTTGCATGTTTGGTAAATAGATAATAATAAGAAGAGCTGAACAATAACTCAATTGGGGCTCTGCATAGGTATGTATCTCAGGTATTCATAGTCCATAGTCTGCCTAGTCTGTGCCAGCAGCTGCCACACCCTCAGTGGGCTTGGACATACAATATTGGGATCGATCTGTAAAGGATCTCTGCAGGAACAGAGGGCGATTTAGTCGACCGTCGGATAAGCTCGGGTGCACGGACTGCAGGACGGAAACCCCCGATATTCTGTATTCACTGTGTGAGGTTTGAAAGTCTTTTCATATCCATTGTACCACATATGAATGTTTCATTTCACCGAAGCAACTATGCTATGCCTATTCCTTACATTGCAGATACGTTTTTATAGATTTCACTTCATTCTTGTAGAATCTTTTGCGAATGCTCAGATCTTGATAATAAATTCGTTTCAATGACGGAGGCAGTGTTAGAATCGCAAATAATGCTCACGCGTACCTTAACTAACATTTAAATTGAAATTTAAATTCTATTAAATAAATGAATTTTGTGTTCCAGAAAGGAGCTTGCCAGTTCGTCAGCGAGTTGGCCGTGGTCAATGTCACCTCGTGGGCTATTTTGCCGGCAAATGACGAGAATGCAATTCAGGCAGCTGTGGCGCATATTGGCCCAGTTGCAGTTTCTATCAATGCGACGCCGAAAACCTTTCAATTATATAGGTAAGGCTGCACCGACCTAAACAAGTCAATATCGCATATACATAAGTTCAACTTCAATAAGTCACTTATACATAATATATATATATATATATATATATATATATATATACATATCTGTGTATATAATATATGTATATATATGAGGATCTGCGCAGCCTCTAATTGGCGTCTATGTGTTATTAGGAGAGTTCCGATCATCTCGGTATATACTCTACTGTGGTACTACGACGATGCCTATGGCTGGTGTAGTCTTCGACTTATGTATGTGTAGATGCATATATGTATAACATAAGTATGCTAAAGACATGTTGAATGGAGTTACGAATAGATTTCATTGGTGGATGGTCTTTAATTGCTTACTCTGCTTGTTTCCTTGCCGTCTCTTCTTCTTGTTTGATTACAGCGACGGAATTTACGATGACATCGCGTGTACCTCGACTTCGGTTAATCATGCGATGCTACTGATTGGATATGACAAGGACTACTGGATACTTAAGAATTGGTGGGGGGAAAAGTGGGGCGAGTCTGGCTACATGAGAATGCGCAAGGGCATTAACTTGTGCGGAATTGCCAATTATGCAGCTTATGCAATAGTTTAAGCCAGGCGCTATACGTCGAGCAAGGGGAGGGCAAGAGCGAGAAGGAGGCAGCTATGGATGTCTGGCTACTGTGTGGTAGGGCCATATGTACAGCAGGTACATCATCGTGTCACGCAAGCAAGTTAATAATAAATTCACATTACGTGTCCAACATAATCGCACAAACACACAAAGATACGAGCACACACACAGACAAACACAAGCATGTATTTACACCCTTGTCCAAAAGCTTCATTTAATTTGCATGCCGCAATTTTGTTGGGAAAAGTTAATTAAATTAAAAGCAATATTCACAGTTCGTTGAATTCAAAATACAAAATACGTGTTATGTGCAAATTGGAGGCATGATGTCCACTTCTCGCCCAAGGAGGAACGCAGCTGCTCCTTGAGGGTTGCCGCTCGACCAATGCGCGTGCGCGTCGCTAGTGCCAGAGTGCCCATGGAACACGCCTCCGCAGTGGCATAGAGCGCTCCGATTGGCGACCAACTGGTACGAGTCTTCCGCTCTCACTCACCTTCTCTCTCTCGCGCATGCAGCCATCGCACCAGTCATTGAACACCGCTTCGCCTGCATCCCGATTGGCTGGTTTGGCTCAACTGCTAATTGTTCATTGGCAGTCGAGTTTTTTGTTTTGTTTTTGTGTTTGTTTCAGATATTCAGAGTTTCAGGTGAACGGAAATATTCTTGCTTTCAGTTCTCATGGTTATTTCGTGCCGCGCGCGATTTCTTCAATTTTTCGGAAATTTCGTAATTGAAACAAACTGAAAATATGCTGTCTAGTTGAACTATAATAATAACAATCGAGTGATACAATGATAGTAATGCAAATCCAACGTAATCAGTTAATCTAACCAAACAGAGCAGTTCTCCAACTCAACAATTTCTTGTTCTTACACAGGTGTAGGATGGTAAGGTTCTATTTCTTCTTAGTATTAAGTATACTGACTCTGAAGAGCTTTGCAATGAATATACACGGTAGATATCACCCTTTAAATTCTTAACAGACTGCCATCATATCTATAATGATTCCAAACAATCAAAATCGTAAAAGAGCATCGACTTTCATTAAATGGATATATATATATATATATATATCCATTTTATATATATATATATATATATATATATATATATATATATACAAATTTCAATTCTGAGCAAGTGATCCATGATCCTTATTATAATATAATATAATGTATTCAAAATTCAATCAAACTTCTGTTTTTTTAATTCATTAACTAATTTTTCTATCTAGTATAACTCTACATTGATTATTAGAGTGCATAGCTATCTATATACAATGTAGTAAAAATAATAAAAATTGTCTGTTTGTCTGTCGATTCGCTGCATGTTGGACTCTCCTCTCTGAAGATGAACGATTGTCGTAAGCAGCTTGCAGCCAGTACAAAATGGTTCGACCTATTTCTATAAGCGAAATACGGACAAATACGGTATGGCGTGATCTCTTGCCAACATGAGTATGGTCAAAAGCAAACGAACAAAGTGGACACTACGTGTGGGTGTGCTCAAGTGCAGAGTCATAAATAGTCAGTGAATGCAGCCATGGCATTGTTGGAGTACGATTCTGCGAGAGTAAAACAAGTTCTTCGAATACAGAATGTGAATCCGAGTCCATTTATAATAATAAGTTAAAAAAAGTATAAAATGTAGTTGAAAGCGAAAGGATCTATGGAGGAGAGGATCCCCCTGTGAAGTTTTCTGATTTAGCTTTAAAAAGTCTGGACGACATAAAGTTTTCTGATTTTGCATGCAGTAGAAGTAGGTATATATTTGTGGTCAATATGAGAGGGGGCATGTAATATCTCTGATTATCAAACTTTTAGTCTAGCCCAAGCTGACTACCCTGGCAAATGTTTTTCTGAATGACACTACGCATAGACGAAGGAGACGAGCTCAAGTATTGTTTGGCACTGAACGACTCTGAAAAATGCATGCCCCCTCGGCAGGTTTTGAAGATATTAGACCGACGCCTTGTGCTCTATGAATAGTGATAGGATATTCTTTTTTTAAATAGGGGAAGGCTGAAGAAAACTGAACAGAGCTGAATGGAATGGGAGCACATCCCGGGGTATTATGAGATCTCTTATCAATGGCTGATAAGAGACTGACAGAAAACAAAAATAGACAGCATCTTGTATAGGAGTCTACAAAAGAGTAAGAGGTTGCGATTTGCAAAGATCCAATAAACTTTTCCCGTAAATGGGATTTTGAAGTTAAGCTTTCAAAACGAGTTTCATATTTGTGTAATTACCAAAGCACAAGCCTCTAGTATTTAAAAATACTCTTTTGCCAATTTTGGGCAAAGAACTGAACTCAATCCACTCTTGTAAAAATGAAAGTCAACAAACTATCGATATTTGTTGGTAATGACGAAATTGTATAAAATCAAACAGAGTGTGATATAATTGAGTATATATTAAAAATTTCAGATCTCTAGCATTTGTGGTTTACGAGAGCTGATGGACAGATGACGGACGGACGGGCGGGCGGACAGAGCTTAGCTCTTAGCTCGCCGTCCCGATCGACATAGTATGCTTAATGGGATGTCACACCCTTCTTCTGTTACGTAAAGTTTTATAACACCGTTCTAATCCGTAACTTTTATTGGATAAAAGGATTTAGAGTAATAAAAAGAAAATCATTTAACTTAGATTAGTCAATGGCATTGCTGAGGCTATGGAGAGTCCCAACTTGCATTTATGAGGTATCTTCCGAATCTAAATTGTTAGAGTACCCACAGACAATTCTTTTTCTATTAGTTCGGATTAGAAACAAGCACGCCGAGAAGAGATCTGGATACAACGCTGAATGTTATATTAATAAATAGAATATGGTAATAAATACCTAATAGATAACGGTCAATAAGCATTGGAGCTGGTGCCCAAGATGAAGCGAAAGCCCCTTGAAAATAAGATGTTACAATAGTTGCGAATGACTTTTGGACAACCGAAGTCAATTAAAAGTAAAAGAGTTAGAGGAATTTAATTTGTAATCATTCGTCAGAAGAGAATTAATGTGAAATGAGACAATATCGTAAGATTAACAACAAAGTTGTAGCTTCAGATTCCGTGGAATAAAAGTCGTTCCAGCAGTATTTAGAGTCGGTCGATAGATATAAAAATATACAAACCGGTTGTGCGGAGGAAAATAAATCGAACGAACTGTTGAATTGCCTGATCGGCAATCGGTAAGAGTTGCCATTTTCAAGAGGTAAATCGAGGCTCAACATTTTCTTTAACGGCTCCAGCAGAGTTGGTGCTAGTTGGTGCGATCCTATATCCGAACTAGAAGAACTGAAATGATGCTGAAAGCGTTGCAATTTGCAACCGCGAAAATTCCTTGGCAGCACACGTGATTTTATCGTCACTTCACAGCCACGCCTACCTGCATACAGTAAGCACGTGAGCGAATAACTATCAGCAACCAGTAGAATCAGCCGCCTGCCTATAGGGGCGTGGCTGTTTATTTCCACGACATATTGGCCATGGGGATCAAACTCAAGCCAAAGACAACTTAGCGCAATTCGATAACAATGCTAATTCTATTGATAGAATGCGAACAGGCGGGCACGGTTTTGAAAGTGTGAATGCAGGTGTGCTATGGGCATAGAGCACGAAAACACACATAAGATCTGCATACTCTGCATACTCTATGAAGTATACACCATATCGCAAAGGTCGCCAACTCTCTCAGTCTCTACTTGCAATTTGCGCCGTATAAGTCTTCTAAGTCTTCAGTGAGTCTTCTACTCAACACTGCATAAAATATTAATCGAACAAAACTCAAAACATGGATATTCTAGATGGAGCGCCGTTAGAGATATGCTTTAATAGCTAAAGCTCGAAAAAATAAAGAATCGATTTCATTTAAATGGAAGAAGCTATTGATTATTTGAAATAAACTTCGAGTCTTTAGTTCTTATAGTTCACGTCGCTCCTCCGACTGATCAATCAACATATGTATATATGGAGTCCCCCCGCCTGCATACATTTCTAGGCACTTCATATGTAAAACAAGTAAGAGTGCTCTAGTCGAGACTGCTCGACTAGGGGATACCCTGAGCCCTGTGAAGAGCCAAATATCAAATCATTCAACGTTTTATTTATACATACATACAAACAACACATACACACACATATGCACGCACGCATAAGCGCGCGCTCTGCCAACTGCGCAGTTGACGCAGCGACTGCACTTGGGCTGCAATGTGGGCATTACTAAAGGAATTAAATTGTTTAATAACTTTTCTTAGCGATGGACTAACTACATCAAACTTTCACAACTTATTAATGGCATTCATATGTGTGTATTTGCCAAAGTACAAGTCTCTACTATTTGATTTGCGCTTTTTATAAATAGGGAGTGACTGGGGGCTAATGGGGCATGGCAACCAAAATCTAAAGATCACGTAATCTCCGTATTCATTACACGCAACTACACAGCAAAGTTGAAGTCTCTAGCTCAAACGATGTACAAACCAGGCTTTAAAAACACATTAAAATTACAGATAAATGCTCATAAAATCGAAATAGAATGAGTTATTGGAAAAATTTTATAAACTTGTGCAGCGTATGGTATTATCGAGTATTCATGTTAAATTTCAAGTCTCTACGTCTCTACGACGGACGGACGGACAGACGAACAGGGCTATATCGACTCGTTTTGTTGCGCTGATCAATATATATACTTTATGGGGTGTGGCACGCCTCCTTCTGCCTGTTACATACATTTTCACAAAAGCATTATACCCTGATTTCCCATTTTCAATGGGCTCAGGGTATAAAAATATATAGTATATATATATAGTAGTCAACGATTTGCTACGCTTTCACTTGGACGTATCCATATTTCAAATTTGAGTTCTTTAACTTGAATAGTGACGAAGTGGTTTTCTGACATGCTATTTTATTTAACACTCATACTCTCTATACCAAAAAAAGGTCCAAATCAGCCCGAGCTCCGAACCGGTCTCCTCTTTTCTTTATAGAGCATGCATTGCATTTATTAATTGGAACATGCTTCAAACTAAATGGCTTAATCGGTTTAATGGAGCTCTCCACTCTATGGCGACGAGTGTGCACACAGGTTGTAACAGGCTTACCTGTACGCCTATCTGTGAACAGAACAGACACTTGTAATTAGGCAAAGTAAACTCAATTATCTGCGCATTTCATTTTCAAATGTTAATCGTCCAGCAATTTAACCCAATTAAATATGCATGATGTTTTACGTGTAAACAAAAGACCATCGACAGCAGCAGCAGCACCAACAACAACCAACAACAACAGTAAGCGATTGAGTGTGGAATAATGATTACCCGCCCCCATTTGGAACACCTTCTATTCTATTTGCCTGTTGACAGTCACCACTCAACCGAATTATTGCCAACTCATCAGTGGGTATTTTAGTCTTTATCTGCCTATCTCTCTCTCTCTCTCTCTCTCTCTCTCTCTCTCTCTCTCTCTCTCTCTATCGCTATCTATCTATCTCTATTTCTCTCTTTATTGGTCTCTCTGTATCTGTCTGTTTATACCCCTTATGCTTGTCAAAGGACACATGCTTTCAAATTGCAAACAACCCTTGGGGGAACGACTAGGATATTGCCCCAAACTGTAATCGTTTTCAATTTCAATACAGACTATCTATGGAATACACATACATACATATGCGTCAACTTAACAAATATAGCTATATACATATACACGCTTTTCTATAAGCTCGTGTTTCAGCCTTTGCTTTCTATATACCCTGCAATTCATTGCAAATGTGAATGGTATTTGTGTTATGATATTATATTTTTCTTTTTAAGTTGTATTAAGTTTTCTAATTCATAATATTGTTGTATTTCTATATGCATTATTACAATATTTAGCTGTTTATTTAACATTATTAGCTGTTAAATATATTATGTACTTTTTTAATGTTAGTTTATATTTATACCCTGAGCCCATTGAAAATGGGAAATCAGGGTATAATGGTTTTGTTAAATGTATGTAACAGGCAGAAGGAGCCGTGTCAGACCCCACAAAGTATATATATTCTTGATCAGGGCGACAAGACGAGTCGACATAGCCCTGTCCGTCCGTCCGTCCGTCTGTCCGTCTGTCCGTATGTTTGAACGCGTCGATTGTAGCATCTAGACAAGCTAGAGACTTGCACGCGCAGGTCAAGTTTATTTCGTATGAACGATAACTATTTTTGTTGTAATGTTATCGATTTTAATGCTTTTCAAAAATACGTTTTTAAGGCGTAGTTTGTGTAGCGTTTGAGCTAGAGACTTCAAATTTGCTGTGTAGTTACGTGTAATGAATACGGAGATTACGTAATCTTTAAATTTTTCTTGCCACTCCCCATTCGCCCCCAATAGCCCCTATTTGTGAAAGGCGCAAATTAAATACTAGAGACTTGTACTTTGGCAAATACAAATATATGAATGTCATTAATAAGTTGTGAAAGTTTGATGAAGTTAGTCCATCGCTAAGAAAAGTTATTAAGCAATTAAGTTCCCATAGTAATGCCCACATTGCAGCCCAAGCGCAGTCGCTGCGTCAACTGCGCAGTTGGCAGAGCGCGCGCTTATGCGTGCGTGCATATGTGTGTGTATGTGTTGTTTGTATGTATAACAAAAGCGTAGAATGATTTGATATTTGGCTCTTCACAGGGCTCAGGGTATCCCCTAGTCGAGCAGTCTCGACTAGAGCCCTCTTACTTGTTTTTTGTAATGTTGTTAGTTTTTTCAATACATTTTAATTATTTTAATTATATTTTGTTAATTTTAATACTGGTAAAGCTATTGTTATACATTTATTTTATTGCTATATTATTATTATTATCTTATTATTATTATTATATATTATTATTATCTATTACTAATAGCATTACTGTTATTGTTATTTAAATATCTTTATGCTTACTTTTTATTTACTTAAATGAGATTTATAAGCTAAAGAGCTACAATTTCTGTGTACAGGGTAGCGGTAAGTAACGTAACTTTTCGAAAGTCGTTCGTAAATTGAAATATGAAGCCTGTGCAAGCAATTACGGAGTCGAGTGAAGTCACGGAAAACAAGAACAACCACCACCATACGCCCTTTATAAACAAAATTACACAATTTAAGTTAAGTGCATTCTCACTGCAAACGTGTTGCGTAAGTTTGTGTTAACTACAAATGTAAGAATACACACATACATACATACGTACATGGGCATATCTGTAGATACATTTGCATTCACATACAGATATACCTGACAACGGCCAGACTAACTAGTAAGCCCCAAGAGGCAATGCTTCGAGGCATATTTTATATACTACATAATTTGCACAAGATAAAACAATTAACTGTAGCATTTGGACAAAGGCTCAGCTGTTATCCCTTAATATCTGGGATAACATATATTAGAAACTTGATCCTTGCGAATATTGCGATGATCAAAACCACATTTGAACATAAATTCGACGAAGCATGTATATTCCATATACAAAATGGGTACAAATACAAACGAATTAAATATAGAATATGGCTTAGTTTGATCTTCATTAGACGGCATAGTCCCCACAGATATTGTTCCTGATCAACAGCTTATATACTTTATGATGCCTGGCATGCCCATTCCAATTTGAATGACCAGTCGTAATAATTATTGTAGTTTTAATTAATTAGCTTACAGTTTGTTGCATTGGACATTGTTGAATTGCAACATTTAAAAGTTCATTGTTCTGAGCAAACAATAATTTATTGATCACTGCTTGGCATTATTAATAATTATTATCATTATTGCCAAATTATATCAGCTCTAATGCCCAAATCGTTTTAAAGAATACAAAGCAACCCCCCGTAACATTTTGCAGCCTTGGGCAAAGACCACCTCCCCCGACCCTATTGTTCGCTGACTAACTAAGTACATCTGCCACATTGTTGGCAATCTGGTCTGTTTTTTTCAAATACTAACATAATTTTGTCATTATTTACGTCGCTGGTTTGTAATTCGTTCAACCCTCTGGTGGCTTGCGCCCTGCGCTCTCCTCGTCTCTCCTCGTCGCTCTTCGTCTCTGGCTTGGGAAGTTAAGAAGTCTCGCAATCATTTGTTTCGCTTCCCATAAGGGAAACATTGGCATTAAGCCTAACAATCTGTACTTTGTTACTGTTTCGTGTTTTCGTGTAACCATATTATCTTTAACGAATTGTCTCAAGGGAAAATCTTCCTTTCAATTATGCCATTCACACGCATCATATAATTGAATGTGCCAACGTTTCCATACAGAATGGGCGTGTCTCGCACAGATTGAATAAATGTATATAAATCTTTAATACATATATCTGAACTTCCACACTCACGTCATTCTGTTCCTCGATTCGTACCAAAAACGAGCTATAAAATGGCAGAGGAAGACACCAAGACAGAACACCCCATCTATTAAAGCTAAGTTTATATAATTATCAGTTCGATTTCTCCAATATTAATATGCTATATGCTTACATATATTAATACAAGTATCTAATAGATAAGAGAAATGAGTTGAGCAATAAAAGATTAGACTGATTGCTAATGTAATTGGTAATTAAAGTGATATGACGAGTGATCAGTGAGATGTGGGAGATGAGTAGAAGAGAAGATAACAGATATGGGATTAGAGATAAAAGATACAATGAGTGATAAAAGATAATATCTAGGTAAAATAAGACAGATAAGACAAATGAGGACTGTAACTTCAGTGATATGTGAAAAGAGCTAAGAAATATAAGATAGGTGATGAATCATCAACCATAACAAATAAGAGATAGGAAATGGGAGATGATTGTTTTAAATTAATCAAATGAGATAGAGCTTTGAGCAGTTAAAGATGACAGGTGAGATAGGAGAGGACAAGCGAGGCGATTAAAAGATGTGAAAGACGTATATACTGTCAAACAAATAAAAACCTTACTTAACTTATTGTAAGTTTACTATATATTATTATTGCACTCCGTTGCCAAGGGGAAAAAGAGTATATTGGTTTCTTTCAATGCCCGTCCTTCTGTCCGTCCGTCTGTACGTATGAATGCAACATTTTTCCACGCTATTAAATGCAAAGATTTGAAATTTTGAGCATATCAACACAAACACAAATCAATTATGATGCTTGGAACATGCGCGCATATAAACGTACATATGTACATACTGTACGTATGTATGTGCATGTGTGCACGCTGCTTGTCACGTGCTTGTGATGATTGGTCAATCAATTTGTTTAATAAATTGCAACTAACTTTACGGAATTT
Organism: Drosophila meridionalis; assembly: GCA_035045145.1. NCBI lineage: Eukaryota > Metazoa > Arthropoda > Insecta > Diptera > Drosophilidae > Drosophila > Drosophila meridionalis. The sequence goes on from JAWNPG010000034.1 coordinate 1,063,595, forward strand.
AGTACAACTTTCAGTATTCTATTGAGTTTTTTACATTTTATAAGCATTATCAACTCATTCACATTTGCATCTAACCTTCAAAGGGGGCAAATATAAAGTAAGAAAGCTCTAGTCGGGAGTACCTGATTAGGAGATCCTTTGAGACTTTTTAGTTCATTACAAATGCGCCATTTATCAAATACTATCAAAAACTAAATAAGTAAGTGTGCTCTAGTCGAGACTGCTCGACTAGGAAATACCACGAGCCTTGTGAAGAGCCAAATTTCAAATCATTTTAAGCTTCTTTTATGCATGTATACAAACAATACATGCACACACACATAAGCGCTTGCTCTGATAACTGCGTAGTTGACGCAGCGATTATCAAAACATATTAATGACATGTATATATGTGTATTTGCCAAGGTAAAAGTTTATAGTATTTGATTTGCGATTTTTACAAATAGGGAATTATTGGGGGCGTATGGGGCGTGGCGTCCAAAATTTAAAGATTACATAATCTCCGTATTCATTACACGCAACTACACAGTTTGAAGTCTTTAGATTAAACGATGTACAAGCTATGCCTTAAAATCGCATTAAAATGATCGATATTGCTCATAAAATCGAAATGGAATGAGTTATCGAAAAAATAATATAATAAACTTGTGCAGCGTATGGTATACATGAGTATTCATGTAAAATTTCAAGTCTCTACGTTGCGTACTTTCAAATATTTCAGCGTTCACACGGACGGACGGACAGGCGGACAGGGCTATATCGACTAGTCGCGCTGCTCAAGAATATATATACTTTATGGGGTGTGGCACGCTTCCTTCTGTCTACATACATTTTTACAAAACCATTTCCCATTTTAAATGGGCTCAGGTTTAAAAAATCTATCAAATAATTTCAAGACGACTTTAAACATATGGACAGACGGACCGACAACGGACGGATGGACGGACGGACACACTGACGAATAGGGCTAAATCGACTCAGCTCGTCGCCCTGATCATTATACCTTGATTTCCCATTTTCAATGGGCTCTGGGTATAAAAATGCATCAAGGAAGTCAACATCGCAGGTCGGCATCAAAGAACTATGGCTAGATTGTAAATCTGATACTTTATCAATTGATAAGGATAATTTCTTTAAATGTATTCTATTTTGTCTTGCTAACAATTGGTATAGGTCTATCAATTGATTTGAATTTAATTGCATATTGATAAATGATCAGAAGAATGGCCTTATAAGACTATTGTGTTATTGAGTTAATTTTTTTTTTGTTTTTTTTTTTTTTTTTTATACTCGTTTCCCAAAGGGAATAAGAATATATTGGTTTTGTGAAATGTACGTCTTGCTGTCCGTCCGTCTGTCCGTTTGTCCGTATGAATGCAATATTTTTCTACGCTATTGAAGGTAGACACTTGAAATTTGGAACATATACTCGTGTATACCCTCGAATTATAAGTGTCAAGATTTTCCCGATACGTCCACTAGGGGCGTGGCAAATTGGAAAATGCTTGCTCCTATAGTCAAGAAATCATATTAGTTGAAGAGCTAGTGAGTTGAAATTTGGAATGTATACTTGCGTTGGCCACCCAAATTCAAAAAGATATGGCGGATATATCTACGCCCATTGGGGGAGTGGCAAATCGGGAAAACTCTATCTTAAACAGTTTTAAAGCTAGAATACTGATATTTGGCACGTAACTTAACGCTACGATGATTCTATAAAGATTCATAAAAAGATTTTATGCCCACGCCCACTTGGGGAGTGGCAAATCGGATCACTATATGTGATTTTACAAGTTCAGCTATATTTTGAGCACTATTGATGCTAGTGATTTGATATTTGATACATATACTCGGATAAGCAACCCAAGATCAAAACATACCTACGACTTCAGGAGGCGTGGCAAATCGCAAAACCTTATAGCTCCTACAGTTTTAGAGCTTGACGCTTCAAAATTGTATGTTTGTGTTACTGGAAGCCTCCCCTATCGATTACCCAAAAATAAATCTTACGGCCCTTTGGAGGCGTGGTATATCGAAAAATACCCTGTAACTTTCACATTTTTGGAGTGTAAGCATCCAAACTTTACAGTTACATTACCCTCGACTCCTTCTAGGAACTTGCCAAATATTATATGTCTACGCCTACTGGGGGCATGGCAAATTGGCAACAAAATTTGTAACGCCCAGCTGCAAAATTCATATATCTGTGCCACCTATATAAATAAGCTGAATAAGAATTGCTAAGAGGACAAACGGCATTTCTAAGAAATATTAAGAAATATATTTAATTCGATTTAATGTTAAAGTTCTGCAAATAATTTATCTGCTAAAATTATCATTTTTCGTATAGCCTAGGTCAGTTATGTTATTTTCTTTTTGTGTGTGTGACCCTACCATCAAAAAATGTAAATAACAAATATCGATTACAGAAATATCGACTTATTCCGAACAAAATTATTCCACACAAAAAAATTGACGATAGGACCCATCATGTATGTATGTATGTAGGCACGAACAGCTGCGCAACTATTTTCATGCCGTCGCCGCCGCGTCTCGAACGCGGACCCTTTTGCTTGCACGCTTTTCATCTACCTGCTGCGCCACATCAGTTTTGCATTACCTGTTGGCAAATCCGAAACTACTTCACTACAAGGGCGACTCTTGACAAATGCAAAAAGCTGCTGTTAATGCAAACACAATATAAACATAAATCAATCGCAATTGTAATTCTTAGAAAATGCTGAAATGCGCGCATATGAACATATGTATTTATATGTGTACATACAAAAACGGTGGTCGGTTTGAATGTATGCGTATAAAAGGCGATATTTGACAAATACAAAACTAAAGAAGCGGCTGAAAATGCAAACATAACTCAATAACAATTTTGGTTGAAGAATATGCTAGAGTGAATGACGTTGAATTTATTTGTGACCATGCATAAGCAAACGCGCTTGAACGTTTCAATGTATGTACATATGTGTAAATGTAAATATATTTTGCTGTCGCTGCTTAACACGTGCGTGTCATAATTGGCCAAACGTTTTGTTTAATAGATTGCGACTGACCTAACGGAACTTGATGAAACTTTCAGCATATTGAATTTTTTACATTTTATAAAAATGCAAATTCATTCAAATGGTTATATTTGCAAAAATTGAAATTGCATAAAATTCACATGAATCTACATAAATGCAAAATTTGAGATGTACTATTAAATTTAATATACCAGATACCCCTCTGGGAAACGAGTATCACGCCTTAGGTCTCGCCCTAAGGCAACGTTCTTACTTGTTATACCCTGAGCCCATTGAAAATGGGAAATCAGGGTATAATGGTTTTGTGAAAATGTATGTAACAGGCAGAAGGAGGCGTGCCACACCCCATAAAGTATATATATTCTTGATCAGCGCGACCAGACGAGTTGATATAGCCCTGTCCGTCTGTCCGTCTGTCCGTCCGTCCGTGTGAACGCTGAGATATTTGTAAGTACGCAACGTAGAGACTTGAAATTTTACATGAATACTCGATAATACCATACGCTGCACAAGTTTATACAATTTTTCCGATAACTCATTCCATTTCGATTTTATGAGCATTTATCGATCATTTTAGTGTGTTTTTATACCCTGAGCCCATTGAAAATGGGAAATCAGGGTATAATGGTTTTGTGAAAATGTATGTAACAGACAGAAGGAGGCGTGCCACACCCCATAAAGTATATATATTCTTGATCAGCGCAACAAGGCGAGTCGATATAGCCCTGTCCGTCTGTCCGTCCGTCCGTCGTAGAGACGTACAGACTTGAAATTTTACATGAATACTCGATAATACCATACGCTGCACAAGTTTATAAAATTTTTCCGATAACTCATTCTATTTCGATTTTATGAGCATTTATCTGTAATTTTAATGTGTTTTTAAGGCCTGGTTTGTACATCGTTTGAGCTAGAAACTTCAACTTTGCTGCCAATAGCCCTCTATTTGTAAAAAGCGCAAACAAAATACTGGAGACTTGTGCTTTGGCAAATACAGACATTGCAGCCCAAGCGCAGTCGCTGCGTCAACTGCGGAGTTGGCAGAGCGCGCGCTAATGCATGCATGCATATGTATGTGTGTATGTGTTGTTTGGGGGAAATCAGGATATAATGGTTTTGTTAAATGTATGTAACAGGGAGAAGGAGGCGTGTCAGACCACACAAAGTATATATATTCTTGATCAGGGCGACGAGCTGAGTTGATTTAGACAAGCTGAAATTTTTTTTGTTGGGTCCATGTATAGCACGCGCAGGTCAAGTTTGCTTCGTATCAACGATAACTATTTTTGTTGTAATGTTATCGATTTTAATGCTTATCGAAAATACGTTTTTAAGGCGTAGTTTGTACATTGTTTGAGCTAGAGACTCAAATTTGCTGTGTAGATGCGTGTAACGAATACGGATATTACGTAACCTTTAGATTTTGGATGCCACGCCCCATTCGCCCCTAATAGTCCCCTATTTGTAAAAAGCGCAAATCAAATACTAGAAACGTGTGCTTTGGGAAATACACACATATTATGAATGCCCTTAATAAGTTGTGAATGTTTGATGCAGTTAGTCCATCGCTAAGAAAAGTTATTCATCAATGAATTTCCCATAGTAATGCCCGCATTGCAGCCCAAGCGCAGTCGCTGCGTCAACTGCACAGTTGGCAGAGCGCGCGCTTATGCTTGTGTTAATATGTGTATGTGTGTGTGTGTACGTGTGTTGTATGTATGTATAAAAGCGTAGAATGATTTGATATTTGACTCTTCACAGGGCTCAGGGTATCCCCTAGTCGAGCAGTCTCGACTAAAGCACTCTTACTTGTTTATTTTATTATTGTCGATTTAAAACCTTATTGAAATCAGGTTTATAAATTATACCTTCTTCATCTTTAGAGCTATGTGAATTTTATACAATTTTTGTTATATTTTAAATACAAACTCAAAATTTTACAAATCAGCCCTTTAGAGATCAGTAGAAAATATTGCTATTTGAATGACTTGGCAATCTTTAAAAAAATGTAAAAAATGAACTAGAATCATATGCTGAAAGTCACAAATTATTAAGAAATGGTAAATCTCTAGTGATCTATTTTGTTGTTAGCATTTTTGCAAATAGTATATTGTATTTAACCTACGATCTTTAGCCATGTTTTACTTAATGTTGCTACATAAATCTTATTATTGTCTAAAAACTTATATCTCTTCTACTCGATTGTGTTTTACGTAGCATGAGTTTCCTTGCCGTAGCATTTAGAATTTCCATTGGATTATTAGCTCGCATATACATACTTAATATCTAAGTTTGAAATGACCGCTTTGCTATCCTTAACTGGAGCAAGCGCCTTATTTACTTATTAATTCTATTAATAACGAGTTGATTTTAAGTGCCGAAAAAAGCCTAGATACAGCAGTACAGAACATTTTTGAACAGTCGTTGTACTGTTACACTCTTTGTTATTAAATAAACAGGTCCATAGTCGGATCCGGATTTCTACTATTTAACGTCAGTGCATTGTAAGCCCAGGTCAACCAGGGTGGACTTAATAGTGCTAGTGGGAAGTTTACCCATTCCAGACAGCACTGCCTGATATGATTCAGAAGTTTTGGTGTCCTGAGTATATAACTCACAATTTATTTTGTAAATCTTTGTTAACAACTCCTCAAGAAATTCCATGTATTCCACAAATATTTGAATACCCGTGAAGATAGTTTTTATGTAATATTTCTTAGTTCCAAGCGCATTGATGATGATGAAGTCGCTTCGCATTTTGTTTGAGCACGGTTTAGTTTTCACTTCTGTTTCTGTGTCATTAAGAGTGTCGTTTTCATTTGTTTGTAGTGGGCGATAATAGTTGAAGTATTAGGTAGGTTTCGCATTCCTCCGTCTGGCAGTTTTAAGACCTTTAGAATTAATTTCTGAAGTAGTAGATGCAACGTCATCGCCAGTCAAGAGCTTGCGACGATTTATGGTGAATGAGTAGATTAATTAATTGGAATAAATAACAACAAAGAATCATTTTAAAAGAATGCGTGATACTTTGTTCCCATAGGAGGATCTCGTATATTCAATTTAATAATACATCTTAAGTCGTGAAAGTCGCCACTCGAATGAAATACCGATTACAAAATTTTTATTATAAATATATATATATATATATATAATATATCTTCTATATATATAAAAGAAAGACGGGTTTGTTACAACACTTATAACTCGAGATCTGCTGGACCAATTTTCATGGTTTTTGATTTGTTGGATTTGTCTCCGACCCGAATAGCAGAATATATCTTAAAAATACAGAAAAATTGACGAATTCTTGAAAAATGCGCTATTTTCCCTAAAAGTACTTTAATTTCGGAGCTGTCAAATTTTTTTTCAATAAATGCTCATTTGTTTATTACATGTCAAACATTTGTTGTCCAATCCTGTCAAATACTGTAACAACTATTTATGTGTACGTTTATTTTGAGCAACCGACATGTAACATTTCGGAACACTTCGCAATGGCCAAAGTTTTAGTAGCATCAAAAATTATCATATGGGATGAATGCACAATGGCGCACAAACGCGCATTGGAAGCACTAGATCGAACATTAAAAGATCTGCGCAATGACTCGAGATGTTTTGGTGGTTCAATGATTTTATTATCTGACGATTTCTGACAAACACTACCAGTAATTCCAAAATCTACTGCTGCCGACGAAATAAACGCTTGCCTCAAAGCATCAAATCTGTGGCGATATGTAAACAAACTTCAACTGTCTGTAAATATGAGAGTTGCACTGTCGAACGATCTATCTGCTGATGATTTCTCGAAGCAATTGCTGAATATCGGTAATGGCCGTGTTCCTGTTGACGAATCGAGCGGTTTGATTTTATTTCCTAAAAATTTTTGTAATTTCGTCTCCTCAAAAGATCAGCTTATCAACAAAGTATTTCTGAATATCATTGCAAACCACAAAAATACTAAATGGTTAAGTGAGCGAGCAATTTTGGCGGCTAAAAATAAAGATGTAGATGACCTCAATTTTATATTTCAAAATTAAATCGTAGGTACTCTGTATTCATTCAAATCTATCGACTGTGTAACAAACGAAGAAGAAGCCACTAATTATCCAACTGAATTTTTGAACTCCTTGGATGTGCCTGGTTTACCACTGCACAATTTACAACTGAAGGTTGGCTCGGTAGTTATCATGCTTAGAAATTTAAATCAACCAAAACTGTGCAATGGAACGCGTTTGGTGATAAGAAAACTGATGAGCAATGTGATTCACGCGTCGATACTCAAAGTTAAAGATGAGGAAGTTCTTATTCCAAGGATTCCTATGATCCCAACAGATATGCCCTTTGAGTTTAAACGAATTCAATTCCCGATTCGTCTTGCCTTCGCCATGACGATCAATAAATCATTGACTATTTGTAGCCTCAATCTAGAAAATGCGTGTTTTTCTCATGGTCAATTGTACGTGGCATGCTCACGTGTCGGCAAACCATCCGCATTATTTGTTCTTGCATCTGACCAAAAAACGAAGATTGTCGTTTACCCAAGGTGCTTGAATGAAAATCAGATTAATAAATTAATCAGAGTGTGTCCCAACCTGAACAACAGTTTTCAATGATTTTTTTCTGACACGTGTTTGGAAAACTTAATTACTTCTTTTTTTTATTTTTATTCTCATTCTGTATGTTTTCATCATCATTCATCATAACAAAATACTTTTATATTTTTATCTATATTAATATCGTTTTGTATTATTGCATTACGTTTATTATAGCCTAAATTAGTTCAGTTAAAAGGTAACACGACATTCTTTGAATGTTAGGCGGTACGAAGTTCGCCGGGTCACCTAGTATATATATATATATATATATATATATATATATATATATATATATATATATATGTATATATGAACGTAATATATATATATATTGGCAATACACACAAAAAAGAAAACAGCATATATGACCTAGGAAATACAACAAAATTTAGTTTTAGCAGATATATAATTTGCAGCACTTAAACATTAAATCGAATACATCTTAATATATTCTTCCTAGAAATGCCATTTGCGCCCTTAGCATTTCTTATGAAGCATATTTATATAGGCGGCACAAGCATATGCATTTTGTAGGTGGCCACCATAAACTGTGTTTGCGACGCCCCCAATGGGTGTAGCTATACATTATTTGGCATTTGGTGTAGCTATACATTATTTGGGGAGTCCAGGGTAACATAAGTGCAAAATTTTTATGCTTACACTCCACAAATATAAAAATTACAGTGTATTGATATTTGGTTATTAATCCGAGTATATGTATCAAATTTTAAGTTTCTAACATCAATAGTGCTCAAAATATAAATTTAATAATTTAATTAATCCCTTTATAAACAGATCCGATTATCAACGTCCCCAGTGGGTATGGATATACATATAAATATTTCATCTATCTAAATAGACTTTCAGCATTAACTTACATGTCGAATTTTTAGCGCATAGCTTTAAAACTGTTGGAGATACAGTTTTAACTTATTTGCCACGCCCCTAACAGGTGTATATGTTTCCGCATTATCACGCCCTTAGTGGGCGGGAAACTATATAATCCAAGGGTATACACTAGTATATGTTCAAAATTTCAGTCTCAGTCTCCGGCTTGAGTAACGTAGACAAAGTTTGCGTTCATACGAAGAGACAGACAGCCAGATGGACATTGAACGAAACTAATATGTACTTTGCCTCCGGAAACAGAGTTTAAAAAGCGCCGGTTGAACTGAAATTCACTAAATATGCACAATTTTTACGGAGATAAATTTTGTAGGTTGTAGTGCTGTCAAACAAAAAATATCGTATATACCCTGATCCCATTTAAAATGGGAAATCAGGGTATAATGGTTTTGTGAAAATGTATGTAACAGGCAGAAGGAAGCGTTCCGCACCCCATAAAGTATATATATTCTTGATCAGCGCGACAAGACCAGTCGATATAGCCCTGTCCGTCTGTATGATTGTCCGTCCGTGTAAACGCTGGGATATTCTAAAGTACGCAATGCGGAGACTTGAAATTTTACATAAATTATCATGTATAGCATACGCTGCACAAGTTTATCCATTTTTTTTTTTTCCAAAATTCATTCCATTTCGATTTTTTAGCATTTATCGATAATTTAGGCTAAATTTAAAATATTCAAATTATATTCTTTTGTAAAGAACTTTTGTCCTATAACATACATATGTGGCTTATACAACATATATACATACCTCTTTCGCTAGCAAGCGCTATAATGTTGACAAAAATAATCTTTACAGACTTTTTTGTCTTGTCTTTTTCAGACATTGCACTAAATGGCATTCCCAGAGTCAATACAAAGATCAACTCGGCCTTCAACTCCAACCAATGGAATGGAAAACAGCCAAATAGCCGTATCCCCTAAATCGAATCATGTGCGTTAACTTTTCCAAGAATACACACAATTATTGAAATCGTATAGCAAATAAAATAAACGAAAATAAACTGTTCTGTTTGGGGTGTGTGAACAGAACGGGGACTGAAACGAAAGTAAACGAATGTTTCCCTGAGGTATTGTAGACTACGTGCCTTGATTCTATATTCGAAGCAAGCACAAAGAGACAACAAAGGCTGCGAAAGTTTTTCTCCCACTTAAGTAACAAATAGGATATATATCATTTATTTTCCCATCTAACTTATTTTTTCCTCAAACTTGACGGCAATGCTAGAAGTGCCCTTATTAGAGGGAACAAGACAATTTCACAACTTTGCAATATTGTTAAACATAAAATTTAAGTATAATCGACATTCCATTAAATATCAAATTCGAATTGCACTATTTCTGGGATAACATGAACGAACTAAAAGCTTGAATACAGCAACCAAGTAGACATAGTACCTCCATCTCAGCCCACCAGACACTTATCGGCTTAATCCTGTCTGTCCTTGCCGTCCACAGTCTAAAATTTGGCACGAGAGTTGCTGTTCAGATACCCAACCATCGAGTCCTCTATGGGCGTGGCAAGTGGGAGGTGAATATATTATGTTTTGCGTGCACATGTATAGGAAAAGTGCGTACGTCATTGGCGTTCTTGTTTAATAACTTCTGTGTTACCTAGCGGGTACAATGAAATTTTCATTTTGATTTGCCAAAAATTCTATATATTATATGCTCTAATTGGAATCGGAAAATAATAAATCTTGCAATAGAATGGAGCTGGAGGCGTTTTTACCGTGAGCATGAACAATATATACGACGTATGGGAAAAGATAACGATGACAGTAAAATGATTAGTTGTAATAATAGTAAAAAGCAATTAAGCTTAAATAAAGTAATTCGAACTAATAATCATAATTAGTAGCAAACATAATTTACTTTTGATCTGTTTTAGGTGAGCTCCGTAATGCTTTACGGCATACCCATTGTATCGCTGTACATTGAGGGTCAAGAACGTCTGTGTCTGGCTCAAATTTCGAACACACTTTTGAAGCAGTTCAGTTACAATGAGATCCACAATCGACGCGTGGCACTGGGTATAACGTGCGTACAATGCACGCCCGTGCAACTGGAGATACTACGCAGAGCAGGCGCCATGCCAGTGAGCTCTCGACGCTGCGGCATGATAACACGGCGAGAGGCGGAGAGGCTCTGCAAGAGTTTTCTGGGAGATAATACGCCGCCACGGCTGCCCGATGACTTTGCATTTAGCGTACAGCACAAGTGCGCTTGGGGCTGTCGCGGATCCTTTCTGCCCGCGCGCTATAATTCGTCGCGTGCCAAATGCATCAAGTGCAGCTACTGTGGCATGTTCTTCTCCCCAAATAAGTTCATATTCCATTCGCATCGCATTACCACCAACGATCGCTACATACAGCCGGATGCAGCTAACTTCAATTCGTGGCGTCGTCATATGACATTGAGTGGCCATAGTCACGATGAGAAGATAATTCACGCTTGGGAAGATGTCAAGGCAATGTTTAACGGCGGTACGAGGAAGCGACTTGTAAGCTGCAATAACAATAACAGCAACAGCAACAATAACAACAACAGCAATCACAACAACAACAGTAGCCGCAGTAATAGCAACAGCAGTTGTAATCGTAATCAAAATTCACCAGCACTAGATCAAACATCAATCAACGCATCGTCAATTAGCTGTGAGACAAAAGCAACCCTTGAAGAAACGTTGTGTACGACGACGACGACGTCGAAGCGGGCTATGAATCAGCAGTACAATTACAGCACAGTGGCAGCTGCGGCTGCGGCAGCTGTCGTTGGTGTTGGTGTTGGTGTAACAGCCGTTGCTGGCTTTAATTTACATCGATCAACAGTATTATCGCCACTGCAATCACTACGCAACGAGCATGACTTATCGATAGTGCCACTATCACGAAACTTTGTTGTCGACTATACGATGTGGCAGCAGCAACAACAGCAACAGCAACAGCAGCACCACCAGCACCACCAGCAGCAGCAACAAAGCCAATCAACAAAAAAATTAAATAGTAGCGATGCAATAAATGAATCCTGTCCATGGATCAGAACCGACTTAAGCAATCTGCCGCAGCCATTGAATGTGATTAAAAATGAGCCACGCACTTCGGTCAGTTATCGCAAAATTGACGATGAGCATACCGATTTCAATATACCATCGATATTGAGTTGTTCGGCATTTAAGCCAGTTGTCGCCTCGGCTGCAATCATGTCAACCTCGCTGTATGCAACGCGTTCAAATGATTCGATGAGCAATGTATACATAAGTCCAACGCAAACGACAACTGTCTTCACACACAATAGCATTACGACTGAAAGTTTACCAACAGGTGCAATAATTAATTCATCAGCTGCACAAATCGAACAGCTGACCGAAACTAATGGCAATAGTCAGCTGAGAGGCGTAGAGCCAATATACACTAGAAATACAGGTGAAGATGACGATAACGATGATGACCAGAACAACGATAATGATCATGATAACGATCATGTTGGCGATGATGACGACGAAGTTGTCGATATTGAGACGACAGAAGATGATGCTTTAATCGCAAATGAGTCATTGAACATCTGCCCGGACGATGTTAACTCGCTCAGCACCACCCACTCCCAAACACGCTCCCTTTCACATTCCCAATCAGTGAGCCCCAATGATGATGTCGATGTCGATGGTATTACAACGGATGTTGAGGACGAAATTGATTTCAAATCAAACAGTTGCTCAAATTTTCATCTTCGCAATCATGAGATATATAAACTAACATCTATGGACAGAAATGCTGATATAAAAAAAAATATTGAGGTACTTCAAAACTACAATATATATTATTCAAATTTTCAATTAGTTGTACTATTTTCATCATCATGGGCATTCTGGGTAAAATATTTCTGTCAAAGCTTAAATAGGCTATTTAAAACGTACATTTCTATATATAGTGCATTATAGCTTTTCGATAAATCTTTTCGTTTTCTTTTTATCGGCGCAAATCGATCATTTCATTTTGTAACTGAACTTAGTAAGAATCTCACAAAAGCTGGTTATTTCAAATTTACTGTGCACGCTCCTTACCATGATTTTGTTCGAAAGACTTTGAATGTTCGGTATTTTATAACTCGTCAAGATTACAGAAATCATGTTTTCAAAAGATATAGACTTGTGCTTTGAGAAATATTTTATGTGTATATTTTATTGTCAGGGTAAAGTATAGGGTATTCAGCAAATGATTAGCTAGAGTAAGACTTCCAAACGTAACCGCTTCGCACACTGCGCGGCAAAATGAAGCAGTACGGTATGTGTGTGCCTGTGTATGAATTTGTGTGTGTGTGTGTGTGTGTGTGTGTGTGTTGTTTGCTATTTTCATACGTATGCAGCACAAAGGAGTTAAAATTTTGAAATACCATCTCTGCAATTGAAAATAGGAAATAAGGGTAGAATGGTTTTGTTAAATGTATGCAACAGGCAGGAGGCGTGGCGACGAGCTGAGTGGATTAAGCCCTGTCCGTCTGTCTGTCCGTCCGCAGGTCAAGGTTACTTCGTATTATCGATAACTATTTTTGTTGTAATGTTATCGTTTTTAAACCTTATCGAAAACAGGTTTTAAAATTATATCTCCTACACATTTGAACCTCAACCCTTTGAAGATCTGTTACAAATATAGCCATGTGAATGAGTTGGAATTTTTATTAAATTTAAAAAATAGAATCAAAGAAAGATTCAATAAATTCCGTTTAGTCAGTCTCAATTTATTAAACAAAACGTTTGGTCAATTATCATACGCACATGGCAAGCAGAGACGCGCAGCAAAAAACATTTACATTCACACATGCAAGCGCGTCTGCCATGCATGTGCACAAATAAATTCAAGGCCATGCTGGAATAGCATATTCTTCAACCAAAATTGTTATTGAGTTGTGTTTGCATTTTCAGCCGCTTCTTTAGTTTTGTATTTGTCAAATATCGCCCTTTTCACGCACACATTCAAACAGATCACTGTTTTTGTATGTACACATACACATACATACATTCATATGCGCGCATTTCAGCATTTTCTAAGAATCACAATTGCGATGGATTTGTGTTTATATTGTGTTTACATTATCAGCAGCTTCTTTATTTTAGTATTTGTCAAATGTCGCCCTTGTAGTGAACTAGTTTAGGATTTGCCATCAGACTGGTATGGTGCAGTGGGTAGGCGCAGAACACGTAATCGTTAAGATCTGAGCTCGACACCCCCGACACCCAGTGGCGGCGACGTATTTCTTTTTATTTTTTGTTATTATTTATAAATATGAAGCGGCTTTGCTATTGTTATTATTTGATTCCACGCAACTGTGTGATGGTACAAGGTGACTCTATGAATCGTAGAATACTATTCAATTTTAGCACTTTGCGTTGATGAGATAAGAATTGTTCGTAGTAATTTAGCATAGTTTGAGCTTAGCTTAGCTGTTTGATATACGTCCGTGGACTGTTGGGCTTGAGTGGTTGACGTGATGGTGAAACATGGCATTGAAAATGCATTGAGTGAAGAGCATATTTTACTGATTGACACAGGAATGGGGTCTCATGTGTCGCTAGATCTACATTTACATTAAAGGTGATGAATTTGTATTCATGCAAATATATCTCTTGATATTTGATTAATTTTTCTACAGGATTCAACTGGATTGAATGGACTGAAGAGATTGTCTCGGCGCAAATACTCGATAAATCAACAAAGCCAACGGCAGTTTTTGAAAAAGAATGGATCGAAAATTGATAGCGATAAGATATTTTGTGGGCAATCCAGTCTGCATAATATACCGCAACGGGTTACGTTTCCAGTATTTTTAAGATCACATTTAAATTCATTTCGATATCGCCAAAACCAACACCAAAGACCACCGAGCCCAATTAATACAACTAGACAATTATATTGTTGTGATTCTGCAGCAAGAACAATTGAAAATGGCATCGAATAAAATTACTATTATAAAAACAACATTAAAAATATTTAAATATATTCTTATAATTAAAACAGTTTTAAGTAATAAAAAAGTTATATAAATCAATCTATATATATCCCGATTGTACATGTTACGGCCCAATAAATTGATTAAACCCAAAAAATAATCTTTGTTTTTATAGAATCTAAATTACTCACAAATAAAATTATTCCACCGCATGATTCGACGAGCTCAAATAAAATTATATTGAACATGTAAGAGTGGTCATGTCGAGACTGCTCGACTAGGAGATACCCTGAGCCCTCTAAAGAGCTAATATTCAAAATATTTTTCGCTTCTTTTATGCATAAATACAAACACTAAACGCGCGCTCTTCTAATTGCGCAGTTGACGCAGCGACTGCGCTTGGGCCGCACTGTGCGCTTGACTATGGGAACGTCTTGTCGCTTTGATCAAGAATATAAATACTTTATGGGGAGTGACACGCCTTCTTCTGCCTGTTATATACATTTTCACAAAACCATTTAAAAATAAATTCTACATCACTGTCATCTCTGCCATTTCCTAGTATTTAATAGCAATTGCTATTATTACTTGTCTACATTCAAGTAAGAAAGCACTAGTAGGGGTGTCCGATTATTTTACTGTAAGATTCGACGTGCGATTGACAATTTTCCATGACAATTTTCCAAAAGTTTCGTTCAATAACTTCTGTGAAAACTAATGAATTTTAATGATTTGAATTTTTATACCCTGAACCCATTGATAATGGGAACTCAGGCTATAATTTTTTGGTGACAGTATATGTAACAGGCAGAAAGAGGCTTTCCAGGCCCCATAAAGTATATATATATTCTTGATCAGCGCAACAAGTCGATTCGATATAGCCCTGACCGCCCGTCCGTCCGTCCGTCCTTCTTAACGGACTCGAACGATGTTTCAAGGCACAAAAGCTAGAGACTTGAATACTCATGTGTACCATACGCTGAACAAGTTTATCATTTTTTTCGATAACTAAATAACGGAATAAAACAGATAGTGAAATTGCCAAAACGATCTTGCCCAATCAGTCAAATTGTTAAAAAAAAAAACCGATAAATACGGTGTGTGCCAATAATTTTGTTCAGCGAATTGAAGGTTTTTTTTTAGGTTGAAGTTTTTAAAAAAATGTTTTTTTGTTTAATTTAATAAATACCCCATTCTACTTAGGTTATATTTGTTTCAGTAAAAAACCTTTTAAAAAGGCTTAAAAAACTTCTGTAAACTTTAAAAAGCTTGCTGTGCCAATAATTTCGTTCGTGACTGTATATAAATATAGATAAAGATTTATTGAACGTGTATAGTTATGGAGAATAAAAACACGCAAACTTAAAACCTCGAGTCGGATTTCTTCTAATCAATGTATACGCGGCTGCATTGGCGATAGTTATCTAACATAAATACTACTCGTGGTATCGTGCCGCAAGTCCGCTATCGATAATTTTAGTAATTGTTTTTTTTTTTTATTAAATTAACCTACAATTTAGATAAGTTGAATAAAAATAAACTCACCATTTTACCATTAGGTTAGCTAAATTAAAGAGTTGCTGCAATTTAAAAATTAATAAATGTGTGCTGAGCGCTACGTAAAGAAACCGAGATTTATGAATATCGGCTGACTGTTAAATATATCGAGTCAATCATTTTTGCAACCATAGAACAATGAACGGTTTTATTGAACTAGTTCAACATTCAGCAAAAACTCTGAAAAGCGATAATTTCAGGAAAAAAATTAAATAAACGCAAAAATTAACGCAAACACACATATTTATTTTAAAAAGGAAACGAAAAGAAAATGTGAGCACGCTAAACGTACACAAATTAAAGTGCAAAATCACATTTCCAACATATCTGTGTGTAAGTATGTACATACGTATAAATAAGTACGTACATATATATTTGCAAAGATATAACAATGAATGTACGCTATGTAAATTCACATTACTTCTTAAAAAATGCGATTTCAGTGGAGCCATTTTAATTATTATAATTTTAGCATATCTACACTAATATATGAATATAGTATATATACATATTTACTTATATAGATGTATATATATATATATATATATATATATATATATATATATATATATATATATATATATATATATATATATATATATATATCAGTGCGTGTGCGTGCCTTTGTGTATATATAAGACTACATACTAACCTTTGTTTTTTTCTGAATAATAAATATAAATATGTGCATCAGCATACGTATGTATTTCAAGATTTGTTTCTAAGAGTGCGAAGAAAAACAAAAAATCAGGACTGCAGTCCACGAGGGTACAACATGGACATAGTCAAAGATCAATCAAGGTGAGATATACATGTATACAGTATCTAGCTGTAGATAATTGTCGATATTACCTGCAACGTATCTTTGGGTAAACATTTTCAAGTATACTGATTTCATGTATAGTACGAAGGCGACAGAAGTGGTTCCCAGTGAGCTGGCTGCTTTCATACTTTCTCCACATATTGATATGCAGACCAAATAATTAATAGTAATGAAATGCAATACGCACGCACCTCTTTCTGTGATCTCTCAGGTATTCACGATCTGATTTACTAGCCCTGAGGTACGAAGGAAGTGCACGTCAACGACCTAGTTGTGCAAATCGAGCTGAGCTGCAGACGTTGAATTTTTGGAGGATTAATGGGCCTCAGACGAGTGTGAGCAGCAACAGCAGCAACAGCTGTGGCAATAAGAGCGGGCTGTCACCGGAAAGGGAAAGCTCAAGTCTAACAAACTCTAATGGACTCTTAAGTTCGAGGCGAGCTCTGCGAAATCGCGAGCGTGCTCACAATTATTATCAACGTTTTACGTCTGGCGATCAAATTGCTGGAGAAGAATTGCAACAGCAACCTAACCTAGCCTCAGCCAGCGGCAATGTGTGTGGCTCCACATACAAATCGCCCAACATTGATCATCGCAGTATATCCTCAGCGCATCTAATGCCAGCATTTGCGAAAAAGCGCTTTGTAGTCGAGCAAGCCGAAGCGAGCAGTGATGATGGAAATGCTAAAGAAAATAGTGGAGCAGCAGCTACGGCAACTCAGAGCAGTCTTGAACTAAAAGCGCTCAGTGAAGTGCGTGCCATCAGCCGAGCTTCTGGAACTGCTGCAGGGGCAGCAGATTGGGAGCGTGGTGAGAAGCATTCAAACTCACCACACAACGAACAATCAATGTCACCGACTTCATTTTTAGCTGCGCGACAGGTGGCGGCCGGCTTGAATATACAAGAAAGACGAATTGGCAGCGGCCGCCTGCTGCCACGAAATGATAATTGGGAGTATACTAAAAACAAGGAATCAGATAATTTTTTAAATAATCGTGACAAGGAGAGACCACAAAATGGAAGCCTTGCCAACCAGTATCAGCAGCAGCAGCAGCAGAATCAACAACAGCGGCTGCGTACATCGTCTAGCAAACATATCGATAATTTAGTAGATCGTGATCGTGATCGGGACCGTGATAGAGATCGTCGTAAGGCGGTCGATAATCATCGCGATCAAAATGATGGAAAGAAAAACGTTCAAAGTGGACGTAGTCGTACTTTAACGAATAAAGATAAATTCCATTTCGGTGATTGTCACTCGGGGAATATGCAAAATCGTGGCAAACGCATGAATTCATATCAAACACACGATAGGCATGAACCAGAATGGTTTAGCGCTGGACCGACGTCACAGCATGAGACGATTGATTTGCATGGATTTGATGATTACGAAAGCGAAAACTCATCGGCAGATTTGAAAACCATCAAAGATGATAGTAAAGAATCAGATGCTAAAGCAGTTCAACCAGCATCAAGAAGTAGCAGCCTATCCAGTTTGAATAATAACAAACACGACATGGATGAACAACATGCGGCAACAAATAACAAGCAGAACAACTATGTCAGTTCCGCTCAAAAACCTGATGTTGAATTTAATTTTGATGCCTATCTCAACATGGACCCCATGGATCATGCACTCATGGTACGTTCTCAATTTATCAAGTCTAATATCTATTAATCTGGGAAACTCTGTTTTTAGGGCAATGACAGCGAGGTGCATGGCGATGTTCAAAGTACATCGCGCTTCAGCCAATGGTTTGCATGCAAAGAGCCAACAAAGAACGATCATGTATTTATTGGGGACTCAACAACGCTGGATAGGCAAGGTAATTGCCGACATTTTGTAACAGATTTTTTATACCCTGAGCCCATTGAAAATGGGAAATCAGGGTATAATGGTTTTGTTAAATGTATGTAACAGACCGAAGGAGGCGTGTCAGACCCCACAAAGTATATATATTCTTGATCAGGGCGACGAGCTGAGTCGATTTAGCCCTGTCCGTCCGTCCGTCCGTCTGTCCGTCTGTCCGTATGTTTGAACGCGTCGATTGTAGCATCTAGACAAGCTAGAGACTTGAATTTGTTTTTGTTGGGTCCGTGGTCCGCGCAGGTCTAGTTTGTTACCAAAAAAGGATATCTATTTTTGTTGTAATGTTATCGATTTTAAACCTTATCGAAAACAGGTTATAAAATTATATCTCCCACACCTTTAGAGCTAGACCCCTCAAATTTTGCATATAGATTCATGTGAATTTTATGCAATTTCTATTTTTTTTTATTTTTTTGATACCGGCTCTTTTTACTCACAATTGCGATTGATCTGCTTCTTTAGCTTCTTTAGTTTTGTATTCGTCACATATCGCCCTTGTAGTTCTACTTTGCCTTTTGCCAACAAGCAACGCAATACTGATGTGGCGTAGTGGATAAACGCAAAGCTCGTAAACGAAAGGTCCTGAGTTCGAATCTCAGTGATGACAGCGTAATTTACAAATTTTTTTTTTTAATTTATAAACATGAGGTTGTTGTGCTAGTTGAGATGATGCGCTCTAACGTTACATATGTAGTAAATATATGCAGGTTCGAGTCCACGTGCGGTGATGTTTGTTTTTCTTCTTCTTTTATGTTGATTTCTTTTTTTTTTTTTTAATTATTTATTTATTTTTGATTTACATACATTCTAGTTGAATAAAATTTTAAAATTATAATTAAATTTTGGAAAATTTAATGTTATATGCAAGCTATATAGCGTATTAAGCAATGCAAATCGGACGGGGCTCAGGGGATCTCCTAGTCGCGCACCTCCGACTAGAGTTTTCTTACTTGTTTATTTCTCCAAATATTTGAGGTGTTGAAGCATGACACCGAGTTATCCTGTAAGGAGACTGCAACAAAAGAACTGCAAACATAACATAACATAAAGAGTGTGCATTAAGACCCAACAGTTGTACGAGTTGTGATTTGAATAAAGAAGTTCTTAAAAGGCTGCTGTGAAATAGTGCACGATGATCTTCCTATAAAATCAGCGTTGTAATTCATTCATTTAATCCGTGTTCGTTTGCCTTCGTATAACATAAAATAGAGAGTATTCAAGTATAATATGATATCCATACAGCTTCGCGGGGTTCATGTTTTCTCCTAGTTAATATTTCGATCGAGCTATTTAACAAATAAGAATTTTCTATTCTCTGTCAAATCTAAAATATTTCTAAAATATAAACTATTATTGCAGGAATTCCAAGTGTTAAAGACTTAGAAGCACAAATGAGAAAAGTGGATTTGCGGCCAGAATATGATTTAATTAAATCACAGGCGAATGAACCTGAGCAACAACAATCAATGCATACAGAGCAGAGGGATAAATCTGTTACCAGAGATACGGAAGCTTTTAAAAGACTTTTGCAACAGCTGGGCTCACAGAGCACTACTGAATCAACATACCCTATAACTACCAATATGGCAGCGGTACGCGTCGTTCCTCGTCACCAGCAGCAGCAGCAACAACAACAACAACAACAACAACAACATCATCATCATCAGCAGCAACAACAACAACAACAGCATCCAAATCAACAAATTAAGGAAGATGATATACAGCTGTATCAACAACATCGATCTAAAAAGAATGATCCTATGCCACATAGGCATATGGAGATGATTTCACAAAATCATTTACATCCTAATGTTCTTGACTTAAATATGTCATTGCAAACGCATAAAAGAATGGAGGTCCAGCAGTTATTGCAAGGTATGAGTAATTGGATTGAAATATTCTGAAACATACTGACATTTGCATTGTTTTTTTTTCTTTTTCAGGGGTCGCTCGGGGCGATGTTTCGATTGAAATTTTAGAAAAGGAGTTGAATAATCCAAATGCCGCGCCTCAATCTAGAGAAATAATCGCAGCAGTTCTTTTTGAATACACCAATTCTGGGCGTAATACTCTCCATCACCAACACCACCACCACCACCAACAACAACAACATCAGCAGCAGCAACATCTAACGTATGCAAATGACATTCATTCTCAAAATATTGTGAAGAATAATCAATTCTTTAACAAGAATGTGAGCACTGATGGTATGAAAACAGTTTGTTTGTTGATAGAAAATCCATAATCGTAATATATGTCTTTTTAAATTTGTTTAGATATATACATACATCAAAATACAACGAACCAAGGTCTCCATCAGAACGCAAGGCATTCTAATTCACCGACTCCTTTAGCATTTACGCCCACATCGGTACTTAGAAAAATGACGGCTGATAAAGAGACAACGTCATCCACATTGAATAACAGTAATATGTTCAATCAACAGCAGCAACAACAATATGTTCAGCAATATAAACTATCAGCGCCACCACATCAGAAACTGGATAATCACCGGATAATACATAATCTGTTGAATGAAACACCGCCAGCACCACCACCAAATCAATTGCAGCCGCGAATGATTCTGGGTGGTAATTTCGCGATGCAACATCAGTTGAATACCAATAGTCCCCAAATTTCGCCAAAACTACCGCCACAGATGTCGCAAAAGCAAGGTCGATGGCCACCTGGAAATATACCAATATCCACAACAGCATCACATGGCGCAAAGTCTTTCGGTAATTACATGTGGATATATATAGGAGTGTTTTACTAACTTTGCTAAATTGATATCAACTGTTATTTAATTGTCTTATAGGACGTCCAATTCTAAAAGGAACTTTGAACTCGGGCTCACAACAAATGCCGACAGCATTTCTATTAAATAATGAGTTACAGCAACAGATGAATCAGCAAAAGCTAAAGTCAATCCAACAACCAACAACTGCAGATACAATAAATAATGATAGCATTCACATTGGATCGCCAGCACTGCAAATTGTTCCATTTACCGAAGGAATCTCCTCACAGTTGCAGCAACATCATCAGCATCAACAGCAGCAGCAGCAACAACAACAACATTATATCCAACAGCAAAGATCACAGCCCCAACCCCAGCAAATGCCTGGAAATCGTTTATTGCATGGCGATTTACATCGTCAAAATAATTTAACAATACAATCAGTTACTATGGCAGGTAATTAAAATCGTTCTCGTTTAGACAGGATGGAATGTGGCAGATGCCATTAAATAGGCTTAGTCTTGATCAGGCAAACGCTTGTCAAGTTGATTTAGTACTCTGTGTCTATATGTATAAACGTAGCCATCTAGAAACTTATGGATATAGATACCTACAATTTTACATGAAGGTTCAGTGCTAGTGCAGTGCGCGCAGTTCATTTTGGCTTCAGATATCAACAACTATTCCGTTTGCTTGAAACAGGTTAGAGGCGTTATCGAGCTTAACTTATCTGAGCTTGTCTCGCTTGCCATTTTAGAAGCAATAGTCACCAAATTCTGCCACAATTGTAATTGAAATGAGGATCTCTAGCGTTAGTAATCTATTAACAAACCTGGCAGCCTTCAAGATGTCGAGTGTCCGATTGGCTTGTTTTTATTCGATTTTTATACCCTGATGTCACGAACCATTCGCCCGCAAAAGCGCCCTATTTGTAAAATCAAATACTAGAGCTGCGTCAACTGCGCAGTTGGCAGAGCGCGCGCATATGCGTGCGTGCATATGTATGTATATGTTGTTTGTATGTTTGCATAAAAAGAGTAGAATAGTTTGAAATTCGGCTCACACAGGGCTCAGGGTATCTCCTAGTCGAGCAGTCTTGACTAGAGCACTCTTGTTTGTTTTAATAATACATGTGTCTTTTTGTGCTCCATTAGGTGGCCCCGATGGTAATGTCGACTCGTCGACAAATTTAATGAAAAACAACAATCTCAGGCCGATAAACAACTATCATCAAAGAGACGAACGATTATCACCAACAACAAATCAATTGGCACAATGGTTTTCCCCAGAATTACTTGCCAGAGCATCGGCTGGGAAATTGCCTCTATTAAATATGAATCAGGCGCTGAGCTTGGAAGAATTCGAACGTAGCATGCAACATTCCTCAGCCACAGTGCTCAATTAAGACTTAAGCGAATAGATCTACTTTAAAAGAGACTTAAATTAAAACTAAATATAATTAGTTGAAATGATTTCGTGTATTATTTTTAATAAAACTATCTGCTTCAGTTTCTTTTAAACACAGATTTACAAACTCTGTTCATTTGCGTAATGAAAGAAATAACAGGTTTTACTCAAATTATGTTCACATACCATATATAGCATAGCATAGAATAGCATACTACCTGTCCACTCAGATACACTTAAAGCTCTTGAAAACCAATTTGATTCACAATATAACTAAAGCGTAGATTGTGTTGTAAAAATAAAGTAAATCATTCTTCTGTATATACTAAAAAGCAAAACACAACTAAACTAAACTAAAAAATAAGTAATAATAAAGTAAAAATGTCAACGTTTTTGGAGTTTTAGATAGGGCTAGGGATACTATATGCATGGTTTGAATCATCATCTGACTGGCTGATTGACTGATGGCTGATAGCTGATTGATATATTGGTTGACTACTAAACGAGTAACAGACAAGCAGACCTCCTAACTGCTGATTAAATTCTGGTCCCTGGTTGAATGACTCTTCATCTATGCATTGATGCATTGGCCAATTGGCTGATCGAATACTAAAAAGGAGAATGGGTTTTTACTAAATAATGTATAAAATAAATAATATATAAAATAAAAAATAATTAATTTTCAGAATAAAAACAATTCGCTTCCATATGGATTAGCAATCAATCAGAAATGCTTTATGACTTTTGCTGCTCCTACCAATTGAATATGCAATTCGACTGGAAATAACGAATAGAATAGAAATGAACTGAAATGCAAAAAGAAACGATTTGGTACGGAAAATCGGTGTATGATATATGTACCATATTTATTTCGATCGAATCCTAAGAAAGTTACTTAAATACTAAATGTAAATCTATTTAGCTACATTTTCTAATTAATTAAGAAATAATAATTCGAATTGGAATATTTCCTTGGGAATAAATCAGTTGTTCAATAACATTTGACTATATTTTAATGTGAATGAGCAGTATAATTTAGTTATTCTTTGTCCGTTTGACTATTCGAATTGTCCTACCGCAACATATGTGTATAGGTTTTAAATATTGTTCATAGGTGGGATCATCTGCCACTAATCCTAAATACATGTTCAGAGCGAAAGAATCCCAAATTCAGATGCAGTACAATGCTATTGGAGACAATGCAAATGAACTCGGCAAGAGACTGCTCAATATTCATGAATTCGTTTTTAAATTTCTCTATGTATTGCTTAGGAAATATATGTATGTGTGTAACAGGTTACAAATGAACAAAATGGAAAATGATATATGTAGGGTTAGTTTTTAAAGTCTTCGATTACTGTGAGCAACGCGATGGAAGCTTAGACCTTAGGAGTGCCTTGAGATTATTCACATATACATACGTATTTATATACTATCAAATACATAGTGAACGATTCTTATATACTGTGCTGTGCTGCTTGTTTTGTAATATCTCGTTTGAAAATATTTAAGAGGATGTAATTTAGTTTTCTTCTTCTTTCTCACTGCACTTTAACAAATTATGCACAATTTGACTTCTTGGAATTACTTTACGTACTACATATTATTATATTATATTACATATACTGGAGAGCACAGTTAGCCCAGGATACTTGATAATCTAAAACACTTAAGTGATATATTGTGTATGTGTGTGAGTGTATGTTTAAATCTTTACACACATTTTCGATTTCTGAGAAATGCAACGATTTGATTCTTTGCATTCTTAGCATATATGCTAAACTGGTAAGCGTTTCGAATAGAAATAAAGTAAATAAGTTTGAGTAAAAGAAGCGTACACATTCCGCCAACAATTTCACTAAAAACATTCACATACATATACAGGTGTATGTGTGATGGCGTTAAGTGCATACATACATACACACATAGATATATAGAAGCGCTGCTTGGAAATTGGATTGGGAATCCAAGATCTTAGGACTTTGAAGTAGACGTGGCAAAGCCGAAGGTATATGGGAGGCATGGCGCCCGACGACGGGCTGAGTCATGTGCGTCCAATCATTAGTTTCCTACCGTAAAGCCCCCAGTCGTAGTTGAGTTGGGCCATCTGACGTGCATGTGTTATTTGCAAGATTATGTCTAAAAAATCTCTAAAGGACAGCATCTCGGTGTAGGGCGCAGAGCGTATGGCTTATGCCATTGAGGGGAGGCCGTTACGTTCTCTTGTGCGATCTCTACATATGTATGTGTGTATGTTACCGCCTGCATCAACTTTAGCTAAATTCTTATCTAATCTTCAATGCCAATGCAGGCTGGGTCGCCAATGCCCAAGCCGCAATCGCATTTCTCAGATGTGGAAGCACTATTGTTGTAGCATTCATCGTTCCTATGAATGACAACACTTTGATTTTGATCCAGATCGGACTTTGGACTTTTGTGGCTGACACTTGGAGACAGTGGCTCAGTTGATGACATAGTAATAGTGCCGACTCCGACTCCAGCTCCGCCTCCGGCTCCGGCTCTGGCTCCGATGCCGACGCCGCCTCCGCCACTGATTGGCACTCCAGCACCATAGCATACGTCTTCAGAATTCAATACAATTGGAGTACGACTATATCCGGAACTAGTTGGCACTCCCTGAGCGCCTGCACCGGTTCCGGTGCCCGTTCCCGTTCCCGTTCCAGCTCCCGGTCCCGCTCCTGTTGTTGCCGAACGTCTGTAAACAGTGCTGTTCATTGTTAACTTGCGGACATTTTTGTCAGGATGAAACACCAATATATACACCTTGGGCGAGTAAAGGCAGACGAGGGCAACCGACGCACTCAGGCTAATCGAGATGCACAGCGTGGTTATTTGGATCTGTAAAAACACGTCATAGATTTCAATTAGTAACCGATTCGGAATACTTCGCCTCTCTCCTCGGACGAACGCACAGGAGGTTGTCTGAGCACGATGAAGGGTATATGAGTTTTCCGAAATGTCTCTCTGCACGCTACAGATTTGTCTTTACCTGGGCCTATTTGGGATTATATTACACTCTCAGATTTGACCGTTATCTCTCCCAGGCTGCCTCATATTTTTGATTATTCTAGTAATAAAAACTACTTGAAACGTATTTGAGCAATAAACTATCTTGGTCTCACGCCTAACGTTCTTCACGTGTCAAACATCATAAACGACACCAAATGCTCTTGGGCTTCCTACATTGTCTTATATGATCTTCGAATACTCTGTAATTTGAATTTAGTGGGGATCGATTTGATTTTCGTTGATCTTCTGACTCTTTTCTTCTTTTTGATTATTTTCGCCGCCTCTCTTGGGAACAACCCTCCAGTCTATCTAAGCTCTTCCAAACGGTTTCGTCCGATACTTACTCTCTTTGTTGATATCTTACAATGCTTTACTGTTTTATCTTCGTTTTTTTTTTTTTTTTTTATCTTTCAGCTCTTTTCTTTAAGCTATGCATAGTCCGCTCATTGAATCGTGTCTCCGTCTATATTTGTCTTGTTAATAGCATTACGTAAATATCTAGTTATGTATAAAAGCTGTGCTTAATTCGTTCAAATAAAAAGTATTCAAATCTAACCGAAATGCACAGCGACTTTTTGGATCTGCAAAAAAAATAAAACATAAACCATAAATAAGTAATAATAAAAAATAAATGTGTGAAACGTATTAAAGACAAAATATTAAAAAAAAATAAGAACATAATGTCAACTCGTATATAAATTAAACTTAATAATAGCTCTGCCGTAGACACTGCTCGACTAGGAGATACCCTGAACGCAAAGCTTTTCCACTTCATTCTTTAATGAATACGTAGATTGCAAGCAACACACAGACATACGCACGCAGTGATAAACGCGAGCTCTGCTCAGTCTCCGCAACGCCTATGGGACGTACTATGGTATTGATTTTTTATTATACCCGGAACCCATTTAAATGGGAAATCAAGGTATAATGATTTTGCGAAAATGTTTGTAAAAGGCAGAGGATATAGCCCTCTCCGTCCGTCCGTCCTCTGCGTCCGTCCGTCCATCTGTGTGAACACGACATCTTTCAAAGTAAACATGTAAGAGTGCTCTAGTCGAGACTACTCGACTAGGAGACTAAACCCCAACATAGTGAAGTGTATTCATTCATGGTCCTTCGATCCGTACCACAGACAACCAAACGTTGTGAAAAGTGTTTTCAATAGTGAAAAATTGTATAAGAGTTGTTTTATTTGGAAAAAAAACCTCCAACGGGTTAAGCCAAAGATCAACCATACAAAAACAACAAATACACAACAACAATATGCTGTCCGCAAAATCTTTGGAATTGCTCAAGAAGCAAGAGAAGATCTATGAGAGAATTCTGCAGGTCATAGCTGATAGAAATGAGCTAGCAGCCCTGGAAAACTTGGCAGACAAATTTTCTGCCAACCACCTAGCGCTGGTTAAAATCGGTGTCATCAAGCATCCATATTTTATTGACAAAATATATGAGGTGACCATGGAAAAAATCAGGATCTACAAAGAGGCCCTGATGAAGGTCGAAGTTGCCGACCAACCTATGGACACCGATAAACCATCAACGAGCGAACATGGGCAATTGCGATTGGAAGCATTCAGGGAAAGACAAGAAAGTCCATTTTCACAAAGAAGTGCAAACCCAATGGATGTATTGGTAGACGATGTGGAGAGAAAAGCTCTAAAAGTAAGGGAGCACATGGAAGATGTGCATGCCAACCTAGAGCGCAGCTATCAGAAAGAAACTGTTGTCTTCAAAGAGACATTATCTTTCTACTTCTTTCAACTAGAATGTATGTAAATCAAAAATAAATAATTAATTAAATAAATAAACAACTCAACAAAAAAAGAAGAAGAAAAACAAACATCACCTGGACTTGACCTGCATCTATTTACTACATATGTATCGTTAAAGCACATCATCTCAACTAGCACAACCACCTCATGTTTATATATTTAAAAAAAATTTAAAAAGTTACGCTGTCGTCACTGAGATTCGAACTCGGGACCTTTTGCTTACGTGCTTTGCGTCTATCCACTGCGCCACACCAGCAGTGCTGCCAACTCTTCCGGACAAGAAAATGCTAAATTAATCTTTCAAACCTGCTAGAAACGGCTAGATAAAATTTAAGAATAGCCAGAAAATAGCCATTTTAGTTTTTAT
Organism: Drosophila meridionalis; assembly: GCA_035045145.1. Taxonomy (NCBI): domain Eukaryota; kingdom Metazoa; phylum Arthropoda; class Insecta; order Diptera; family Drosophilidae; genus Drosophila; species Drosophila meridionalis. The sequence continues at coordinate 1,091,655 of JAWNPG010000034.1, forward strand.
GAATTATAAATTATAAACATGGTTCCAAATCATTTTTAATTGCATTTGTACACCTCGTTCTATGAACTTTCACATTTCCTCCATCGAATTTTGTGGCGTATATATCTAAATGGTCTATTGGTGAAATCGCAGAATTGGTAGCAATGTACAAACACAAGGCTGCTTCTTGTTGTTTTGTTTTAGGAAGTGTAGTTGATGAAAACGTGATTTTATTTTTTTGTGTGAAGCAGCTTGTTTGCTGCTCATGTGCCTGCAAATCGTATATTTTAGAAACTATGCTAGATTTGCAATATCTGCAATAACACTTATTTTCGTCATTTCGATCTATAGTTAGCCAATCCTTAAACAATGGATCTTGCAGGTTTCCCGCGGTTTCTGTTTATATTGAATTTTTGGCATTTTAGTTTGCTGAGTCTGTCGCATCTTTAGCTTAATGAACGATATTAATAATTGTGAAATTCTTGTTAGAGATGGAAGAATATACAATAAGATACCAGGGCTGCAACGATATATTGTAGTGCAACAGCTATGAATTAACGGATACCACCTTTCGTAATTTGAAGGAGTACTACCAGAATTTTAAATAATGCTATAAAGTGCCAGTTTGATTTTCAAAAGTGCCACATTTCCCGCCACCAGCTAGTTTACAATTTTTCCTGCATTTCGCAGTTGAAAAAGGCCAGATCTGGCCAGTAAATGGCTAAGTTGGCAGCCCTGCACACCAGTATTGCGTTGTTTGTTGGCAAAGCGCAAAATACTACTACAAGGCGTTATGTGACAAATACAAAACTAAATAAGCTAAAGAAGCCGATCAATCGCAATTGTGATTCTTAGAATATGCTAAAATGCGCGCATATGAATGTATGAGTCTGGGTACATACAAAAACGGTGGTCTGTTTGAATGTATGCGTGTTAAGGGCGATATATGACAAATACAAAACTACAGAAGCGGCTGAAAATGCACAGAAGCGGCTGTGCACATGCATAAGCAGACGCGCTTACACGTTTCAATGTATGTGTATGTGTAAATGTTTTTTGCTGCGCGTCGCTGCTTGCCACGTGCGTGTGATAATTGGCCAAACGTTTGTTTAATAAATCGGGACTGACTTAACGGAATTTGATGAAACTTTCGGCATATGATTCTACTGAATTTTTTACATTTTATAAAAATGCTAATTTATTCACATGGTTATATTTGCAACAGACTCTCAATGGGTGTTTGATGGCAGGGTGGGGAGGGGGGGTTAATTAGTAAAAAGAGCCGGTATCCAAAAAATAAAAAAATAGAAATTGCATAAAAATCACATTAATCTATATGCATTTGAGGGGTCTAGCTCTAAAGGTGTGGGAGATATAATTTTATAACCTGTTTTCGATAAGGTTTAAAATCGATAACAAAACAAAAAAAAAAAAGATATCGTTTTTTGGTAACAAACTTGACCTGCGCGTTCTATCCACGGACCCAACAAAAAAATTCAAGTCTCTAGCTTGTCTAGATGCTTCAATCGACGCGTTCAAACATACGGACAGACGGACAGACGGACGGACGGACAGACGGACGGACGGACGGACAGACAGACAGACGGACAGGGCTAAATCGACTCAGCTCGTCGCCCTGATCAAGAATATATATACTTTGTGGGGTCTGACACGCCTCCTTCTGCCTGTTACATACATTTAACAAAACCATTATACCCTGATTTCCCATTTTCAATGGGCTCAGGGTATAATGAAGAAGTCCCAGATCTACCAAAATCGGATCTTCCTCATTTTGACGGAAATCCCAAAGACTGGCCAACGTTCTTCAATTTATTCTCCGATACAATTCACAAAAGGAAGGATATCAGCGACACAAGGTAGCTGAACTGCCTTAAATCGTGTTTGAATGGAGAAGCCCAAATGGTAGTAAGCCACTTATTAAGTGGATCTGCGCTAGCTACAATGCGGCGTGGGAACTTATATGCAAGCGCTACGAAAACAAGCGCAAAATATTCGCAAACGCCGTTAACCAACTAGTGGACATGGACCTGCTGAAGAACGATGATGAAGGCAGGATCCGCAATTTCTTGGAAACAGCAAATGAGTGCATTCACATCGTCAAACAAGAAGGCCAAATTGGTAACGATGTGGATATAGTAATCGCTCGGTTTTTGAAGAAGATTCTCGACGGAAGTGCTACAACTTTACGAGCAACATGTAAAGAAAGCCAGAGAAACCCAGTCCTTGAATAATGTGCTCGAGTTTATTGATCAACTACACAGTACAGTAGACTCAGTGCAAAAAAGAGCCATCCAGAAGTCTATGGAAGCAAAGAGAACGAGCTACAAAAGATGCCGTTTTTGCAAACTGGATGGCCACGAAATATCGAGGTGCCAAAAATTTAAAGCCGAGCTAGCTGCAAAGCGCAAGGAATTTGTAACTAAAAACGCTCCATGCTCTAAATGTCTAGGCACCCATTGCACTAAAGATTGCAATAAGAATTGGACATACATAAAATGCGGCAAAACACATAACAATTTGGTTCACGAGAATGCAAATAAAAAAGAAACCTTCAGCAGCAATTGTTTTAAAGAAAACAAAGGACAAGATACGTTTCAGGCAACTGCGCTCATTCGGATTAAAAATAAATCCGGAAAATACGAGCAACTAAGGGCCCTCATCGATGGAGGCTCGCAAAAAACATTAATTTCGGAAGAAGCTGCACAACAGTTAAAACTTCACCGAATCAAGCGGAACGTGGAAGTTCAGGGAATTTCACAAAATATTGAAATCCTGAAAAATAGTGTTTATTTGACAATCAAACCAAGAATGTCAAGTAAATTCATCACCACAACGCAGGCTCTTGTCAAGCCAAAACTACAGAGAGTTCTACCAGGCAAGAAAATTGACATGGATGTCAATAAAGATTGGATGGGCTGCGAGCTAGCAGACCCATTTTTCAACGAGCCAAGCAGAATTAATGTCATTATTGGCGTTGATCTACTTCCCCTAGTAATGTTGGGAAAAGTTAAGAAAATCAACGAAACGCTGGGACAAAAAAGTTAGCTTGGATGGATTGTTTCCGGCAACATAGCTAGATCATCAAACAACAAGGTGATCAGCGCAGCAACAACGATGTGCCTAGACGATCTCTAGTATGTGATGACAGCCGACATCGAAAAAATGTATCGCCAGATAAAGATTGCTAAAGCTGATCAGGAATATCAGTACATCCTCTGAAGAGACGACCCATAAATGCCAATCAAGGAGTACAAGCTAATTACAGTGACGTACGGGACTTCGGCTGCACCATTCTTAGCTGTTCGTTGCCTTCAGGAATTAGCAAATAAACACTGCCAAGGGAACAACCAACTGATGAGAACAATCAAAGAATACATCTACATGGATGACCTCATCACTGGTGGCGATTCAACATACGACTGTATTAACACTCAAACAGCACTTTTAAATATCATGGAAAAGGCTGGCATGCACCTACGAAAATGGGTGTCAAATGATGACACGATCATCGCTGGAATTAAGGACGGAAACTCAACAGAAAAAATAATTATCAACAAAGATGAGTCAATTACAACCCTCGGTCTACAATGGGACCCCAAAAAGGATGTCTTCACATTTGTTGTCGATTGCCCAAAATTAGTACGCATTACAAAGCGTCTAATTTTATCCCAATTGGTAAGAATATTTGACCCACTGGGATGGCTTACACCAGTCACACTGCAAGGAAAATGCTTCATCCAAGAACTGTGGAAACTACCGCTAACTTGGGACGAAGAACTGGAGCCTCGTCTGGTCAAGAATACGTAAGCGCATTTCCAGAGTTAGTCAAAATTAATATACCACGCTGGACTGGACAATCAAGCACTGGTGCAACGGAACTACTTGGTTTTTGCGACGCATCAGAAAAAGCATATGCAGCGGTGGTATATACCAAAGTTGGAACCAAAGTCACTTTGCTAGCAGCAAAAAGCAAAGTGAACCCAATAAAAAACAAGAAAACAATTCCCAAATTAGGGCTATGTGCAGCTCATTTATTATGCAAGCTATTAGCAAAGGTACAAGCAATAGTTGGAAGTCACATAAAAACGCAAGTATGGAGTGACTCGCAAATTACGCTAGCTTGAATTAAGAATAAGCGTAGCAAAGATAAATTCGTCAAAACTAGAGTTGACGAAATAAACAAAAAACTGCCTCACGTCGAATGGAAATACGTAAAATCAGCAGACAGCCCAGCAGATGTCATTTCAAGATGAATTGCCCCGAAACACTTAGCAGCATGCGACATATAGTGGAATGGGCCTGAGTGGTTGAGAATTCAATCAGATCAGTGGCCACAATTTGAAGAGCCAGAATCATCAAAGGAAAACTACCTGCTCCCACTGCTAACGAAATTCCCATCAATAAATAAGCTAACAAGTGTTGTTGCTTATATATTATGCTTTATAGCAAAATTACGAAGAAAGGAGCACCAGACGACGTATCTCACTGTCGAAAAAATAAAGAAGGCCAAAACAGTCGTTGTAAAATTGCAACAAGAACTTGATTTTGGACACTAAATTAATCTGCTCAAGGCTGGGACATCTCCGGAAGCTAAAAGTAAATTACAAGCGCTCAACCCCTTTCTGGATGGTGATGGAGTATTACGTGTAGGAGGCCGTCTTCAAAGTGCAATGGTACCATATGATGTGAAACACCCAAAAATAGCTGGAAAATCACATCTTGCTTGGCTGGTTGTAAACAACGCACACAAAGAAACCTTACACGGCGGACTGAAACTGATGAGAAGCCTTGTCCAGCGGGAGATCTGGATTTTTGGCTTACGAAATGCATTAAAAAAGTACCTGCGGGAATGTGTTACCTGCATTAGGTTCAAACAGGAAATGGCCAGTCAATTGATGGGAAATTTACCAGTGTATCGAGTAACTGGCCCATTTCAAAAAACTGGCATTGACTACGCTGGACCCTTTCAAATTCGGTGTTCCAAAGGAAGGGGCCAAAATCATACAAAGGATACATATGCCTATTTGTATGCATGGCCACAAAGGCAATACATCTGGAAGCTGTCAGTGACTTATTATCAGATAAGTTCTTAGAAGCTCTACGCCGATTTTTTGCAAGACGCGGCAAAAGTGAGCACATGTATTCAGATAACGGCACAAATTTTGTAGGTGCCGCTAAAATACTAGACAAGTATTTGGTCGCCGCTATTAAAGAAAATAGCAGTATTGCACCGGTGCTGGAAAAAGAAGGCATCAAGTGGCACTTCATCCCGCTGGCAAGCCCCCACATGGGAGGATTATGGGAAGCTGGAGTAAAATCAGTGAAGCATCATCTAAAGCGGGTCATCGGTGATAATATCGTCACATTTGAAGAATTCTCAACACTGCTATGCCAAATTGAAGCAGTGTTAAACTCACGCCAATGGGTTACCTTAAATAGTGACACGGATGGAGACGATATATTAACACCTGGTCATTTTATTGTGGGAAGACCACTCATTGGAGCTCCAGAGCACTTTGATGATCATAGGAAAATTGGGTCTTCAGACAGATGGAGACATATGCAACGCATTAGAGCAGAATTCTGGAGAAAATGGAAAGATAAATACTTAGCATCACTGCAACAGCATCCAAATGGCGGCAAGAAAAATCAAGCCCTGCAGAAGGCCAATTTGTTCTATTAAAGCAAGAAAACACGCATCCCGCTAGATGGACTATGGGAAAGATTACAAAAACTACAAAAGGACAAGATGATAAAGTTCGAGCAGTAACTATAAAAACAAATATGGGTGAGGTCAAAAGATCAATAAACAAGATCTGTTTGTTACCAACACAAAATAAGGATAAACAAGCCGACCCTCCAAAAGAACAAAGAAAAACTCGATCAACAAAGTTTGCGACTGGAAAAGCGACAATTCTAAGCCTACTAATGATATTGCAAGTAGCAAGTGCGTACATAATATCTTCTACAAAAACAAACAAGATAAAAATCCAGGATATGGATCAGCAAACAGCAATGATAATGGACAAACTTGGAAAAGTGGAAGTCGTCTCATCAAGCTGGCAGATGCTGGTTTACTACAACATGGAAGCATATTTCGAAGTGTTGAAGCAAGCGAATGAGCTTATGACCAAAACGGATCAAAACGATACAAGGAGTCCGTGCAGTTCTTCATGTTGATCACCCAAGTGCGAAACTGGATTGATGAAACAGAAGAAATTCAGGCAGCTGTGATTGTCCTTTTGACGGATATCAACCAAGGACGAGTTCATCCGTCCCTTGTTGAACCAAATAAGATGTTGACCGAACTCGACGAGATCCAAAAAAAGCTACAAAGGAACCAACTTCTTCCTGGCGGAAATTCCCCGAAGCGGCTTCAATTAATATATAAACTTATGAAAGCACAAGCAATATTTAAAGACAACGTCCCAGTCATAGACGCAAGGCTGCCAATTTATGTAAACCAACATGCCACAGTACCTATACCACTCGCACTCAATGGAAGAAAGGTTATTCCCACAATTAAAACAAAATTCCTGATCTTCAACGCTGAGATAAATGCATACCACTCAATGACTGAAATAGAAGTAAGTCGTTGTCGACATGAAGACGAGGACACATACTTATGCGAAGGAAGTTGGGTGTGGGAAGATGCAGATGACGAGAGTTGTGAAATATCGTCTCTTAAGCCAAACAACCAGCAGCCGTGCAAGATGACCGAGTACGAGGAAGATACCTTCATTAAAAAGCTGAATGGAAAAAAATGGCTCTTCAAAATATTTGAGAAGAAGTCAGCCCACATCATATGCGGAAACTATGAGGAGATGACGCTATTACCTAACCAAGGCATTATTGAGCTATATGCTGGATGCTCAGCCAGGATAGGAAAATTCAAAATCGTAACGCCGCAGGAATTAGCATCTACAAACACTGCGAAGTACTCGCCACTTTTTCTCAAGATAATTGACCACAACAACACATGGGCTCCGACACCACTCCACCACATTGTAGTAAATAATTCAATGGAACTACAACAAGTACAACAAAGCATAAACGAGCTGCACCGTAAAAAAGCACACATTGAGGATCTGGCCTTCCACACTATATACGGACACATTTCTTTAGGCTTAGTAATAATTAGTTATTATACCCTGAGCCCATTGAAAATGGGAAATCAGGGTATAATGGTTTTGTTAAATGTATGTAACAGGCAGAAGGAGGCGTGTCAGACCCCACAAAGTATATATTCTTGATCAGGGCGACGAGCTGAGTCGATTTAGCCCTGATTGAAGCATCTAGACAAGCTAGAGACTTGAATTTTTTTTGTTGGGTCCGTGTATAGCATGCGTAATGTTATCGATTTTAATGCTTATCGAAAATATGTTTTTAAGGCGTAGTTTGTACATCGTTTGAGCTAGAGACTTCAAATTTGCTGTGTAGTTGCGTGTAATGAATACGGAGATAACGTAATCTTTTGATTTTATATGCCACGCCCCATTCGCCCCCAATAGACCCCTATATGTGAAAATCGCAAATCAAATACTAGAGACTTGTGCTTTGGCAAATACATATGAATGCCAATAATAAATTGTGAAAGTTTGATGAAAAAACTCCAGCGCTAAGAAAACTTATGCAAAAATAAAGTTCCCACATTGCAGCCTAAGCTCAGTCGCTGCGTCAACTGCGCAGTTGGCAGAGCGCGCGCTTATGTGTGCTTGCATATGTGTGTGTGTGTGTGTATATGTTGTTTTTATGCATGATTAAAAAGAACGTAGAATGATTTGATATTAGCCTTTTCACAGGGCTCAAGGTATCTCCTAGTTGAGCAGTCTCGACTAGAGCACTCTTACTTGTTTTTGTCATGTATATGATTAAGAGGAGAAATCAGAGACAGCAATTGCTGTCGGTCACATTTTCTGGCGCCCCGCAGAATGTTCAGGCACGAACATAGAATAAATAAATATGTAAACCTACCTGCTACACACTCAACGACTAGCACATGTGTGGAATTTAAGAATAGCCGGATGAACGCTGACCCTGACCCTCAGCGATAGGATAAGAATAACTAATAGACGAACGCTGAGCCCTACAACTCAGCAATATACACACTAGATTTAAGGGTTGAAATTATGCATGAGGCTGGGTATATAAACCTAGCCTCATAAGAATAAAGATCAGTACAGTATTCGACTAAACCCCAACATAGTCAAGTGTATTCATTCATATACAGATTTGAGCCCATTGAAAATGTGAAATCAGGTTATAATGGTTTTGTGAATATGTATGTAACAGGCAGAAGGAGGCATGCCACACCCCATTAAGTATGTATATTCTTGACCAGCGCGACAAGACGAGTCGATATTGCCCTGTTCGTCTGTCCGTCCGTCCGATCGTGTGAACGCTGATATATTTTTAAGTAGGCAACGTAGAAACTTGAAATTTTACATGAATAGTAATGTACACAAGTTTATAAATTTTTTTCGATAACTCATTCCTTTTCAATTTGATGAGCATTTATCGATCATTTTAATGTGTTTTAATGCGTGGTTTGTACATCGGTTGAGCTAGTGATCTTTAGATTTTGGGTGCCACGCCCCATAAGCCCCCAAATCAAATACTAGAGATTTGTACCTTGGCAAATACACACATATGAACGCCATTAACTTATTAAACAATTAAGTTCCCATAGTAATGCCCACATTGCAGCCCAAGCGCAGTCGCTATGTCAACTTCGCAGTTGGCAGAGCGCGCGATTATGCGTGCGGATATGTGTGTGTGTATGTGTTGTTTGCATATTTGTATAAAAAAAGGAGTAGAATAGTTTGAAATTTGGCTCTTCAATGGGTTCAGAGTATCTCCTAGCGAGCAGTCTCGACTACAGCACTCTTACTTGTTGTCATTACGAATGCATTCCGGCTATACAAAAACGACAATTAACTGAATATTGTCCGATGGACACTATGTGTGCGATATTAACTAACATGATATGAAGACGCATTTTGTATTATTGAGTTATCTTACCTCGTAGGAGTTACCTGTACCGAAGTAAATTGGTACAAAGGCGAGCCAAATGATGCAAGTTGTATACATTGTAAATCCAATAAATTTGGACTCGTTAAAATTTTCTGGTATCTTGCGTGTTTTTATAGCGTAAATTGTACAAATTGTAATGAGTATCATATTATATAGCTGAGAGAAGAGGAACGACATGTCCTGTATTTTGCATTTCAAGATCACCTCGGTGCGGTCTGGATAATAAAATCTAGTTCCTGGTGGTTCAACAATCATCCAAATCATTGTGATTAAAACTTGTATTGCTATTGAATAAGAATTAATAATCAATTGAATGAATTAAATAGAAATAATTGGCAATCGCTGCTAGACTCAAACTCATCTCATCTTCTCTCATACGTACCGATCAGGGATGTCGTTATCACAACCTGAGACTGCGGACTGATGTATTTGAGACGCTGCGCCGATTTGGATGCTGAATGAAAGATGCGAGATATGCGATTTGTTTTTGTTAGCAAAGCACTATAAATGATGGAGAATCCGACGCCGATGCCAAATCTTTGTAGTATGCAGGACCCAATGGTTGGCTTAGCGATCAAGGCGAATGTGTTGCAGTAACAGACCAGGATGCCAAACAGAAGCGTATAGCTTAGCTCTCGCCCTGATGCGCGCACAAGGGGCGTGTCGTGATTCCTAGCAAACAGCACAATGACGATTATCGTCATCGTGATGCCAAAGACGGCAATGGCCAGTGGAACAAGAGCAAATAGTGAATTCCAACGCATATACTCTATGTTGAGGGCGAAGCAGGATAACTTATCGGGATATGGCCATAGCCCCGGCCCACAATCCTTACATGTTAACTCATCGTAAACGTATTCGTAGGCTTCGCAGCTGTCGCAGATCCAGCAGCAAGTGTCTCCCTGTATGAGCATATATTCAATAAAAAAACACAAATGCCAGACTACAATTGGCTCTACCTGTTGTTTTTTAATCATTCCAGCTTCGCATGGCAAGGAACACGCAGAGGTTGGCATCTCATTTGCCTTGTTCCACACCAGGGTATCCAAGTTAAGTTCAAGGTAATTAAACCATTTACCAATCACCTGCAAAAGAAAACAATTCCAATGTAAGGAAGCAAGTAAGAGTGCTTTAGTCTCTTTAGGGACTCCCGACTTGGAGATACCATTAGCCCTTCTCAAAACAATGCTTTTGTTTTCTTTATGGGAAGCATCAAATATACCTTATACTGATATCCGGAAGCGTTGTCAAGGCGTTGATAGTTTAGAATGTCATATCTAGCCAATCCATCACCCTGGCGGTCAAACTTTACTTCACTGCCAGCCAAATCTGAAGAGAATGGGTGCGAGAAAGAGAAGGACAGAGGGAAAGAGACAGAGTTAAACGTTAATTGAAAAGTGGCAAAGTAAGTGCATCCATAGTTGGATTGGATCCGTGGTGCACTAAATTATATACTTTACCTACAAATGACACATTCAACAAATAATTGTTATAAAAGTCCTTGCCGTCGTAGCTCGCCATATTTGGGCATGCCTGGGATTGGCGATCTGCTGGCTTACGGTACCACACGGATTCGCTGTGCTGATGATGGTGTGGTCCCATATTTTGATCATTCTGTGTGCACAAGTCGCTGTGCAAATTGTGGAGGGCGTGAGCGAACGCGTACACAGCATCCACAACGAATTGAGTTTTCGACTCCTGTTCGTATCTGTATTGCGAAAAATTTTAGAAAAGCAGAATCTGAGCTTTAAGTCGCACGACAAGCCAGACTAGCAGCTACTCTGAGTTAATTTTTGTTAGATTCTAATTTTATAAGTTAAACTTAGTTCCTGAAGGGAAAGAGCATATTGGTTTCGTTCAAGATCCATCTTTCTGTCCGTTTTTATACCCTGAGCACATTGAAAATGGAAAATCAGCGTATAATGGTTTTGTTTAAATGTATGTAACAGGCAGAAGAAGGCGTGCCACACCCCATAAAATATATTATTCTTGATCAGCGCGACAAGACGAGTCGATGTAGCCCTGTCCGTCTATCCGTCCGACCGTCGCGACGGTGTGAACGCTGAGATATTTTTAAGTACGCAACGTTGACTTGAAATTTGCCATGCATACTCGTTAATACCATACGCTGCACAAATTTATACATTTTGTTTCGATAACTCATTCCATATCGACTTTATGAGCATTTATCGATAATTTTAATGTGTTTTTAAGGCGTAGTTTGTATATCGCTTGAGCTAGATTTTGGATGCCACGCCCCATTCGTCGGTAATAACCCCCTATTTGTAAAATGCGCAAATCAAATACTGAAGACTTGTGCATTGGCAAATACACACATATAAATGTCATTAATTGGTTGTGAAAGTTTTATGAAGTTAGTCAATCGCTAAGAAGAGTTATTAAACAATTAAGTTCCCATAGTAATGCCCACATTGCAGCCCAAGCGCAGTCGCTGCGTCAACTGCACAGTTGGCAGAGAGCGCGCTTATGCATAAATGTGTGCATGTGTATGTGTTGTTTGTATGTATGCACAAAAAAAGGATAGAATGATTTGATATTTGGCTCACACAAGGCTCAGGGTATCCCCTAGTCGAGCACTCTCGACTAGAGCACTCTTACTTGTTCTGCATACGATAATTTTTACGGTATTGAAGCTAGAAACTTGAAATTTGGAAACTATATAATTATATAAATAAATGTAAGAATAATCATATAAATATTTATATATATGTGGTATTGGTCCAGCAGATCTCGAATTATAAGTGTTGTAACAAACCCGACTTTCTTTTCACTATTACTATTAATAAAAATGTCGCGTCCTAGAAGATCTAATCTTTCCCAGCGGACACGAAATGCAATTAGGCAACGGTATATCGCGAGTCAAATATCTGACGAAGAACAAGAAATCGCCCGAGAACAGCGCCGCGTTAGTATGGAGCAAAGAATGGCCTTAATTCGTGCTTCTCAAACACAAGAGCAAAGAGAGGCAGCCCGTGGAACGGCTAGATTAGAAGCGAGAAGTCGCCGAGCTTATCGTACAGACGAACAGAGGAATTTTTTATTTATTTTATTATCTGACGATTTCCGACAAACACTACCAGTAATTCCAAAATCTACTGCTGCCGACGAAATAAACGCTTGCCTCAAAGCATCAAATCTGTGGCGATATGTAAACAAACTTCAACTGTCTGTAAATATGAGAGTTGCACTGTCGAACGATCTACATATCTGCTGATGATTTCTCGAAGCAATTGCTGAATATCGGTAATGGCCGTGTTCCTGTTGACGAATCGAGCGGTTTGATTTTATTTCCTCAAAATTTTTGCAATTTCGTCTCCTCAAAAGATCAGCTTATCAACAAAGTATTTTGGACCTCAATTTTATATTTCAAAATCAAATCGTAGGTACTCTGTATTCATTCAAATCTATCGACTGTGTATCAAACGAAGAAGAAGCCACTAATTATCCAACTGAATTTTTGAACTCCTTGGATGTGCCTGGTTTACCACTGCACAATTTACAACTGAAGGTTGGCTCGGTAGTTATCATGCTTAGAAATTTAAATCAACCAAAATGATAAGAAAACTGATGAGCAATGTGATTCACGCGTCGATACTCAAAGGAACATTTAAAGATGAGGAAGTTCTTATTGCAAGGATTACTATGATCCCAACAGATATGCCTAAATAGTTCAGTTAAAAGGTAACACGACATTCTTTGACTGTTAGGCGGTATGAAGTTCGCCGGGTAACCTAGTATATATATATATATATATATATATATATATATATATATATATATGTATATATATATATATATATATATATATATATATATATATATGTCTCGTAAATCTGTATAGCTAGAGCCTTCACATTTTGCATGTTCACGTGAATTTTATGCAATTTTGATTGGGCTTTACAAAGCCCAATTCGAAGGTCAGTTGCAAATATGACCCTCAGTATGAGGGCTAAAAGTTTCATCAAATATCGTTAAGTCAGTCTCAATTTATAAAATAAAATGTTTGGCTAATTATTCACACGTACGTGGCAAGCAGCGAATAGCAGCGTGCACACATGCGCACATATGCGCACACATACACATACAAACGTTCATATGTATATGCGGATTTCAGCATGTTCATATTCATATTCAGCAGATTCGGGGTTCAGTGATCCGACTACAATTTTGCCATTTGCTATTTTATATTACATTTCCTAATTTCGATAATTTCATAATTTCATCTTTAGTTATTGGACTTTTTAAAAACTCATAAAAAACATAAGTTTGCCTCATTTAAGTGACAAACTACTAGTTTATAATTGTAGGAAATTTCCATTTAGTTAGTTGATTTAGTAAACTTGGCATTTTAAAAATGTATTGTTTGTTTCTAGTGGTAGCGGCGGGAACGCGTAGAAGCGAATGCTAGCGAACAGGTATAAATGACGGCACTCTATCCAGGACTTACCCAACTTTGTCAGATAGCCTGAAACTATCGTCGCAAACGATCTTATCCTTTTCGTTGACCTTGCCTCCTCTGTTGATTTTTTCACTGTCGGAGACCGTGGGCAACACGCAGTTGAAGGTATCCTCCCAGTATTCAGCAAACCATGGATTGCGCTTATTGGAGTTGGGCGTCAATTGCATCATATACCTATCGAAGTCCTCAATGATTTCCGATTGCAACTCGACAGTGATGGCTCCCTCTGCGATGTCCTCCAAGCCCTCCAGCAGCTTCTGCTGCTTGCCCCAACCATCGCTGGCCACCCAATGGAAGGGCTGAGATAAATTGGCGCGCTTTGCCGCTAGAAGAATGCGTCTGGCATCCTCGGCGCGTGTGAAGAGTATAACGCCACGAGCATTTGGCTTCTTCAGGAGTTTGCCTATAATGGCGTCAAAGACTTTATCATCGGCTGCGCTGGGCACCTTCTCTGCGGCAGCAATGCAGACGTGTCTTTCGGTGGCCTCCTTATGGAAGGCCTCAATGCCATATTCGCCATAGGAGCCTTCGGAATGTATTGTCGATACATATGACCAATTGAAGTTCTTGATAATGTCCACCAAAGCAACAGACTGGAATGTATCTGGTGGTACGGTGCGTGCGAATAGATCAAATCTGGATTTGTCCGACAGAGTTTTTGCGGTTGATGCCGGCGATATTTGCGGTATATGAAAGAGCCGCAAGAGATTGGCCACCTGGAGCGATACGGAGCTATATGACCCGCCAATAACACCAAAAACGGGCCCAGATGTCGCATTCTTTCTCAATTGAGGTATCGATGTGTCGGAGCACTCGAACACAGACGTATCCAAGTTGTTAAGCGAGGCTCTCACAAATTGCAGCGACTGGTTTAGGGCATACGTATCCCGCGAACAGGTATCCAGTATATGCACACCGATTGTTATTCCGGGCAATATATTCGAATCGTTATTAACGCGATCGATGGCATACAGCATCGCTTCCAAGCGCTGCACACCACGATTGTAGACTTTTGGTCCGCATGGTGGTGCACCCTCGCCTTTTTCGTGGACCGGAAACAGCCCACCTAGTATAATATCACCTGGTAACGAGACGGAGACAGTGTCCTGCACCTGCGTTGAGCCGGCTATAACCAGCTGGGAGAGCCAACAGGCTAATAACATCATCCCAATTGGCCCATTCCACATATCTGACTTCATCCCAAACACTTTCCACATATTTGTTCGAGGGAGTCTCTGGTTCTTCTTCAGTTCTACGAATAGTTTTATCCACGTTATATATGCTATATTTGTAATACTTAATATTCCATACATACTTTTTTTGTGTCTTAGTACAGACGCAATCGCTCAGTCCAAATCATCTGAAATTATGAAGAATATTATTAAAAAAAGACATTGACAAAACTGGAGTCGACTTAAATGTAAACAATAGAAATATTTATATAATTATAAAGCCTAAAATAACAAAAAATATCAATAATACCACCAACTCGGTGGGGGTACTTTATTTGCCAGTCCGGCCAGCTATGCCCCAATTCACAGCCATTTTAGTCAGTGATATTATAGAAGCTATACAAGATAGAGAGTATTTGTGGGAAACTTACAAATTAAATTAATTATAGTCTTAGATATAAGTACAAAATTTAAGATTTAAGATTACAGGCTACCACGAAGATGACCTGCAAGCAATGATTTTATAAAGGGAAGAGAGAGTTCAGAGGAGAACACATGATAATATTTATTATAATTACTACATAACACGTGAAACGCGCTATGCAAAGAATAATCCGATGTGCATAAAGGTAAATACAACGGACGAAAGTGTCTGCTTGTTCTGGAGGGAACAATAATCAAATTATGTAGGAAAACAATCCCCAGAATTGTTCTACGATTGATTAATGAGGGAAGATTAATAAGAAGAAGCCTACTCTGGTAAGATGGTAAACGAAGATTACGATCCCAGTAAATCACGCAACGCAAAAATAAGAAACTGTTTCTGGACCGATTCGATACGATCCTGATACAGTTTATGCTGTGGAGACCAAATAATTGAACAATATTCTAAAATAGGTCGAACCAGCGAAGTATATAATAGTTTTGTGATAAAGGGATCTTTAAACTCCTTTGACCAGCGTTTAATAAAACCAAGAGCACCTTTAGCTTCATTTATGATAGTAGAGACATGAAGATTGAAAGAAAATTTTGTGTCAAAAATAACACCCAGATCTTTGACAGTCAAAATTCGTTGCAAGGAAATGTTGTTAATAGTGTAATTAACAATATGTGGGATGGTACGACTGAAGGTCATTGTCATACACTTAGAGCAATTTAAATGCAACTGATTAGTCACACACCAACGCTGAAAGGAATTAAGATCATCTTGTAGGAGAAGATGGTCAAGTAAGTTGGAGTATGAAAGGCAGAGCTTTACATCATCTGCATGCAAAAAAATTTTGGAGTGAGCAATACAGCTAGGAAGATCATTGATAAAGAGGGTAAAAAGCAGCGGTCCTAAATGACTGCCCTGCGGTACGCCTGATGAAACAGAGATAAGCTTCGAAATTGATGTCCGCAACAATACCCTTTGAGTCCTGCCTTTCAAATAGGATGAAATCCAAGACACAAGTTTAGGGTGAAATCCTAAATGATCAAGTTTGCAAATTAAGATATTATGATTAATTGAATCAAATGCTTTGCTGAAATCAGTATAAATAACATCAGTTTGCATTTTATTTAAAAAGCTATCGTTAATTAGAGAAGAAAATTCTAATAAATTAGTTGAAGTTGATCGATTCTGGAAAAAACCATGTTGAGATGGCGAAATAATCGATTTACAAAAGTGTTGTAAGTTTGATGTTAAAATTTTTTCAAATAATTTTGGGATAACAGACAGTTTAGCTATGCCTCTATAATTTGAAATGTCAGACCTTCCACCTTTTTTATGTAATGGAATAATAAATGACTCTTTCCAAATAGATGGAAAAACAGAAGTCTCCAGGGACAAATTGAATAGAATAAAGGTAACTGTAACGAATCACTGCATTCCTTTATAACACAACTTGGAATATTATCAGCACCAGGAGAAAAAGATGATTTCAATGTCCGAATGGCTGAAACCAGAGACACAAGGGAAACAAGGGATAAATTATTTTCCATTAATTTTCTTATATGATTCAAAAAGAATTTGATGATATATGTATTATCGTGATCAGAGCTGTTAATTTTTCCATTTGAATAGAAATGCAAAATGGGTTTTCAAAAGGTAAAACCCATTTTGAATTTCCATTCAAATGGAAAAATTAACAGCTCTGATCGTGATATATAGAGTTTCTTTTTGACCAGATACTGTATTTACCGCTTTGTATTGGGAAAATATGAACACTTTCCCTTCAATTGCGGCGGTGTGTAGTGCATTTTCACGAACGGATAGACAGAATACAAGCCCAATCAATATCAAATATTAAGTCTGACCTTTTTACCCTGAAAATGGGATCATTCTTGATCAGCGCGACAAGACAAGCAGATATAGCCCCTGAACCCACTGAAATTGGGAAATCAGGGTATAATGGTTATGTATGTAATAGGCAGGTTATGTATGTAGTAGGCAGAAGGCAGGCAGGCGGCAGACCCCACAGGCGTGGCAGACCCCACAGAATACGACGAGCTGAGTGGATTTAGCCCTGTCCGTCTATCTGTCCGCCAGTCATTCCGTCAGTCTATCCGTATGCTTGAACGCATCGATTTCTGAGACTAGACGACCTAGAGACTTGATTATTTTGGTGGTCCGTGTTCTTCATGTATTCGATAACTATTTTTATTGTTATGTTATCGATTTATAGCTTATCAGAAATAAAATAAATTTTATCATCTTTATAGTTATAGCCTCCAAATTTTGCTTATCGATTCATGTGAATTTTATATAATTTTGATTTTGTTATATTTTGGATACCGGCCTTACAAAGCCCGCTTCGAAGGTCAGTTGCAAATTACCCTCAGAAAGAGGGCTCAAAGTTTGGTGAAATTTCGTTAAGTTGCCCTTACACACATATATTCGAACAGACCAACGTTTTTGTACGCACACATACACATACTTTCATATTCGCGCATTTCAGCATATTCTAAGAGCCACAATTGCGACTGATTTATGTTTTACATTGTGTTTTCATTTGCATTTTCAGCCGCTTTTTAAGTTTTATATATTTGATAGAGTGCACCCTTATAATGAACTAAAAAGTCTGATCGGATGGGGTTCAATAAATCTCCGAGTCCGGCACACCCGATTAGGGTTTTCTTACTTGTTGATCTTCTATTTTTTTATACCCTGAGCCCATTGAAAATGGGAAATCAGGGAATAATGGTTTTGTTAAATGTATGTAACAGGGAGAAGGAGGCGTGGCAGACCCCAGAAAGTATATATATTCTTGATCACGGCGACGAGCTGAATCGATTTAGCCCTGTCCGTCTGTCTGTCCGTCCGTCCGTCCGTCTGTCCGTATGTTTGAACGCGTCGATTTCATAAACTAGACGAGCTAGGCAGCTGAAATTTGTAGGTTCGTGTATAGCACACGCAGATCAAGATTGGTTCATATGTTCGATAATTATTTTTGTTGTAATGCTATCGATTTTAATGCTTATCGAAAATACGCTTTTAAGGCGTAGTTTGTACATTGTTTGAGCTAGAGACTTCAAATTTGCCGTGTAGTTGCGTGTAATGAATACGAAGGTAACGTAATATTTAAATTTTGGATGCCACCATTCACGCCCAGTAGCCCCCTATTTGTAAAAGCGCAAATTAAATACTAGAGACTTGTCCTTTGTCAAATACACACATATTAATGTCATGAATATGTTGTGAAAGTTTCATTAAGTTAGTCCATCGCTAAGAAAGTTATTAAACAATTAAGTTCCCAAAGTAATGCCCACATTGCAGCCCCAGCGCAGTCGCTGCGTCAACTGTGCAGCGCTTATGCTTGCGTGCATATGTGTGTGTGTGTGTGTTGTTCATATGCATGCATAAACGATGCGTAGAATGATTTGATATATGGCAGGGCTCAGGGTATCCCCTAGTCGAGCAGTCTAGAGCACTCTTACTTGTTTACTTATTATATTCTGAACCCGTTGAAAATAAGAAATTAGGGTATATTGCTTTTGTTAAAAAGGATAGAGGCGTGACAGACGCCACAAAGTATATTCTTTTTATTTATATGTGTAAGTATATTCATGATCAGGGACGACGTATGTTTACACACGTCCACCATAAGACCTGGAGACTTTTTTTTTTAAATTTGGTTTTTTTTAAAAAAAAAACGATTACTTTTTCCTGTTAGTGTTATCTATCTCCAAATCGGACTAAGCCCCCCTTTGAAAGTCAGCTGGAAATATAGCCATGAGAATGAGTTGACAGTTTTTATAAAATGTAAAATATTCACTGGAATCGTACATTGAAAGTACATCCAACTCCGTTGTTATTCCCAATTCACAAAGCAAATTCCTAATCAGAAATTCTCGACGAGATTTTTCATACTTTATTTTTGTTAAGATAATATAATTAGGGCTTAGGAAAATATATATTAGGGCATAATTTTATTGGGAACTTTTAAGCCTCTTTAAAAAAATTGATAGTGAAATTCAAGCGTATAATCCTTCCTGCCAAATGAAATAACGAGCATGTGTTCCCTGAATAGAGCATCCCTATCTCCATACAAATACTACTAATCGATTGCAGTACCATTGGCGCAACTGCTTAATGCAGTACTACTCTTAATTTTATTATTACTACCACTATTATATATATTATATTATATTATAAATAATATTATTATATTATAGTAATCTATAACACTCATCTATTGTTCGCACTAATATTCAATGCTGATTAGATCTCTATACATTTTCAATGGACTTCGAAACTTAAGTATAGTATTTAGACACTTGAATATTAATATATAAGGTACTCGTATTAGTTACCTAGTTACATAGAATAGGGCAGAAACGTTGAAGATACATGTATATATACATATGTATATCATGGTCAACACGCACTGCTGTCAGTTGCTGGGCGAATGGAGTTCGCCGGATCTTTTAGTACGGCGGAGAATTCAAGTATCTATATGATAGGACCTGATATAAATAATACTCTGCCCAATCGCAATAGTGAAGTGCATAAATGTTGGGATATTCAACTTGATGGTCGCTTATTATGTGCAGCTTCCCTTCGCTTAAGAGCTAGAGCTTTGCAGAAAACGCTAAGAGTAGCTTGTTAACAGCAAGCTCGTGAGAGAGAAAGTGAGGCAGAGAGAGATGGAAAGAGCATAACAGTTGGGGATGCTTTCACACAAACACAGAAAGTTTTCATAAGCTTACGGCGGGGCAGCACACGCAATAAGTAAGTGTGTGTATGTGTGTTAAATGAAAAAAAAGAAATAACAATGTCGACCCAGAAAAAGCTTCAATGCAAGAACTTTACCAGAAGTACCAAGGAAGAATGGTCCTACCGATGATGGCAATGCGCAAAGCACCGAAAGCAACAACAGAAATAGCATATATATACATACATACATACATAAAGTGCGTGTGTATATATGAGCTATATATATATATATATATATATATATATAAATTTATATATGTATGCTTATACTATGTTTAAATTCAGCAATGTCCATACAGCCCATTGATGCAATGCAATGAATTGGGTTAGTAGGCGGAATGTAATGGATGTACATATGTAGGTACGAAAGACTTGCTTAACATGCAGTAACCCATTCGAGAGCCCTAATTAAAATCATAATAATAATGCTGGAGTATATGTACATAGAAGTATCTGTGTAAGAGCATGCATATGTATAGGCTTACACATATTTGATAGAAAATATGTGTTAATTATCCGTTATGTTTCGTTGACTCCTCTAACCTGTATGCCATGGCGCTGTCACTGTGTGAGTGTTAAGGTACACATGTATGCATGCGTGCCAGCCCACATAGACAGTTATTTGTGCGTGCGTATTGTACGTGTACCACTCACACACATACACATTCACACATATTTGTGCGTTTCTATACTAGGGCCTATGGTGTATATGTATGTATGTGTGTGTATGTGTGTGAGTGCATGCTGTTGGTACGTGATTGAATTGAACTAACTTTTACTTTAAATTATGGATTACGCACTAAGTACTTACCGTTATAGAAATTTCGCTTCGTGTGTGTCATATAAATATATATGTGCGTTTTTTTATATGTGCGTGAATATTACGCATGTGGTTGTTCGTTAAAAGACCTTTGAGTTGTATTCACTTTATTAATATATTTTTTCCCGTTGACACTTATCATAAAACCGAGCGAAAAGCGCACACATCTGCCCTTAGCATTAACAGTAGATAAACTGATTTACTCATGATAAGCCCAAAACAGTTCTTGTAGAAGCAGTAACAGCAGCATCAGCAGCAGCAGCAGCATCGGCAGCAGCGACCACGACAGCAACACAACAACAATAATAGGAGCCGCTGTGGTAGCATCATGGCTAAGAACAGTATCAATCAGCCCAAGCAGCAGCAGAAACAGCAAAAGCAGAAGCGACAGCGGCAGCAGCAGCAGCAGCAGCAGCAGCAGCAGTAGCAGCAGCAGCAGCAGCAGCACCGGAAGCAGCAGCAGAAGCAGCAGCAGAAGCAGCAGCAGCAGAAGCAGCAAAAGCAGCAGCAGAAGCAGCAGCAGCAACAATGTCCACAGCAGCCATCTAACTGTCCATCTCTCCTTGAATACTCATTTTATGAAGCACGAGCAACACTGCAGCAGCAATGGCCGTCGCCATAGATCTCAAAGAGTACATCCTAACATAAAAAAGACAAAATGCCGAAGATGTCCCGACATACGCTCTTACCAAAAACAACATACATGGCCAACCACTCAGTAGGAGTCGTCCTGCACCTTTCGTGAAGAGCACAGAGCGAGCTTAATTCAAAGCTTTACTCTTTCATTTTCTCGTTGCTGTCTAATGCTGTAAAGAGAAATTTACTGATTGCATTAACACTTATACTATATGTATGCATGTATGCACGTAGGTACTAAACAATCAGATAAACATTTGCAGCGAATCAGTAACAATAGGAAAAACAAATTTATGTTACAAAAGATTCAAAAATATTGTTACTTTGTTATATTAAATGGCAAATGCCGAAATATTGAAGATTCAAGGATCTATATACATTGATTCCATCTTAATACTCTTAAGTAATGAACATTTCATTGAAATTCTGGCGCCCACATGTGTCTAATGGATTCCGATAAATCTCTGTGGTGATAGGTTCATATTTTTCATCTACGTAGTGATTAAAATATAATGCTATATATAGCACTATATATATATATATATATATATATATATATATATTTTTTTTTTTTTTTTTTTTTTAAATAAATAAATAAAATATATATATTTTTGTCTAATTTCAAACTTTAATTCAATAGATAGTAATAATAATAATTGAAATTCAAAAGGTATTCCATGTTCTTAAAAAATTTGATTTCAAAAGCATCTCTATACAGCAATGATTCCTACTATTCCTACATATATCCATATGGTAACAAAGCCATTATCGCTAAGCTATTATAGTACCCATTTTCAATGGACTTGGAAACTTAAGTATAGTATTTAGACACTTGAATATTAATGTATAAGGTACTCGTATTAGTTACCTAGTTAAATAGAATAGGGCAGAAACGTTGAAGATACAAGGACAGATTAACTATCGAATTGGATCAGTGCAGCTCTTGAACATACAAAGAATAACTCTCTACATATGTATATATACATATGTATATCATGGTCAACACGCACTGCTGTCAGTTGCTGGGCGAATGGAGTTCGCCGGATCTTTTAGTACGGCGGAGAATTCAAGTATCTATATGATAGGACCTGCATGGCTATCAGCTGTTTGCTATACAACTTCAAAACTTCCTGGTGTGATCTGTTATCCGATTTGAAGATTGGCGGGCACGAAAGCAGAGATCCGGAAAGTTTTCCGATTCAGATAGAGCGTACTTTTTAGCGAATTATAGTAATAGTAATCGTAAACAGCATACAAACTGTTATCTCTTATGATAACTCAGTCGTGTTTCAATATCCTGTTGCTTTACTCTATATTATTTTTACAGGAAATTAGACAAATTTATATAAAGAAATACTGAAATACTGAAAAATACCAAACATTTATTCGATTGAGACAAATACAACTCTGCGTATTATATATTTTAATTATTTTGATTTATAAATAAGTATGTGTGTTAAATATTTATTAACAATTAGACTAAATTTTTTAGATTAACAATCATAGAGAAAGAGAAAAAGAAACTAAATTAGCAAAATAATAGAAAACATCGATAAATACTGTGATCAACCATGCTAAAATCTGATATACATTATATCGATGTATATTGATACGATGTCACCATTCCTAGGCAGCACATTGCATGTGGAATGAAATTGATAGAAAATTTGTTTTTGGAAATAAACATAAAGAAAGACAAGCATAACTTAGTTTACTACTTTACAAGAATACATATACAGTGCGATAATAGTTTTGACTATTGTATATAAGTGGTTCAATATACTAGTGACGAATGCTCCAGGTAAAATACATTTAAAGAACGAAAACGGACGTAAAGTAAAATTACATGATGACATTTCTTTCCACAATGCAATTAGTTGACGTTGCGCTCTCTCATTGCATATAAAACTTTAACCGTAATGCAGATACGATGTGTAATTCTTCAGAATTTGTGTTTCGTCAATCGCCTAACTATAAGTACAATACAAGTTCGCAAAATAGACAAATATAGTTTGCACAGTGTTTTTTAACTATTCCATTTTCTTTGTGTCGCCGTCGTTCGAGAGTTGTTCAGTTAATCTCTCTATCTCGCTCTCTTCCCCTCACTCTCACTTCGCGCTCCTCTATCGGTCGCATGTGCGCCAACGTCGCTACGTCGGCAAATATGTAGGTAAAATCATGATTAAACAAGAAGTTAAAGAAAATACAGTTACTTTGCTGCTAATTAATTTTCCAGTTTAATAAGTATTAAATGCTTATTATTTTATTAATTTGCAAAATGAGAATTTGTAAAATGTAGTTTATGTGTACATACATATTTCAAATATTCATGTTAAATATTTTGCTGTCGACCGTAAAATAAAGAATATAACCACAATTTGCAGGCCGAGTACTGGCTCCGAAATTGTCAGAATTGTCTCGCCTAATTATTTTCTATATAATATCAATAACATATTTGCAGGTAAGAGGCATCAGCTGCACCGTTAGCATTAGCATCAGAATCAGCATCAACGTAATAATATTCTTATTCACAGCAGAATAATCAAATGGTTGTGTGACAGATTGCTAAACGGGGTCTAAAGTCATCCCGGAGATCGCCAATAAAACGGTAAGCGAAACCGTTTGACGACTTCCGATTAACAAACGGATTGGTCAATTCGTAATGCAACCAGCTGCTCCAACACTATCAACACAAGCCGATATTGCTAAAGCCATGCAGCCCCAAAATATGGTACGTTCTCACTTCTCATTTCTTCTCTTTATTTATATTATATTTTAATTATATACTTTTATTTATATGTTATATGTTTATATATATATATATATATATATATATATATATATATATATATATATATATATATATATTTTTTTTTTTTTTTTTTTTATTTATTTATTTATTTTTTTTTTGTTATACATATCGATATTTATATATACACTTATGTGATGTTCTCACTCAGTCTTTGTGTACGAGAATAATTTGGTTTAAAATCTCTTTGGATTGTACATAAAGATACGGATAGTTGATTTATTAGTATTTATTTGAATCCTGTGGTTAGTAAGCGATCATTTCTAATTTGCTTATAAAAAAAAACACTGGCCAACGAAAATTAGAAAGCAGGCTAACACCAGAGTGCATTTATCTGCAAACGGAATTGAATTGAATTTGTTAAAATAATAGAATAACTTGTGTTATTTTTGTAAACATTCTATAGAAAAGTCCCTAAGGAGGCTACAAATTTAATTGATAATCATACTGTCTTTGACTAACCCATTATATAGATGTAAAAATAGCTCTGGTATGGACTGGGGTTAGAATTCCTATTTTTGCTCTATTTTACTTTGGGATAGTTCTATTTCTCAAACTAAGTTAAACTAGGAGCTACCCTTAACAACAATAATTTAACTAATTTAACTAGAAGAACTTTGCTTAAAATCTCAGAAATCATCATTTAAATGCCGAAAAACATTTACCAAAAATATGTGTGGTTACTTGTGTTACACGGGTGTGCGGACAACTCATAAACTCCATACAAAGGATTGACTCTATTTGGTAGACAGTCGTTCCAATACAATATGTCGAAATTATAACAGATCAGTGTCCTGATTAAGTTCTTATTTTTTAAAGGGTGGGACCAAAATTCTCTGAAATATGAAGATAGAATGGCCAGATGTACTTGATTAGATTGATAACAACAGCTATATATTTCTATATATTATTCGATTCGATTAAAACGAAATACGAAATTTCTCTAATTTTATGTCAATCTTTGGTTTGATTTTATATAATGAGTTTCTATTAAGTTGGCGTTTCTTTGGGTTTTCGATTTTGAGTTTGTTCGTGATATATATAAATATATATATTTCAAATATCCAATGATGAGTTTTGTGGGCGCTGCTTCAATCTGTTGTAGATATTGCCGGCAAATAAAAAGACTAAAAAGTACGCAACGCAAATGCCTGCAACAAAGCAGCAGCAACCACAGCAACAGCAACAGCAGCCACAACAACATAGTACGTCACAGCCACAGTTTCAGATAAACAAGGCTTACAATGTTGTTTCCATATTGAAAACAACTGCAACAGCGACAACAAATGCTCAACAGGCTTCGGCTCACATGGTACATCAAACGCATCTGCAGCAACAGCAGCAGCAGCAACAACATCAACATCAACATCAACATCAGCAACATCAACAGCAGCAGCAGCAACAACAACAACAGTCGCAGCAACAGCAACAAAGCTACGCAAATGTTGTTAACAGACCATTAACATCTGTTAATGCACAGCAACAGCAATCAACAACAGTAATCTGCAGCGGCGGAAACATAATGGCTGTTAACAATTGCCAATTAAATCTGAATTCAGCAACGATTCAGCAGGATTTGAATACAGCCGCCATTTACAATCTAACAGGCCATCGTGCTGCTGCTGCTTGCGGTAGCAATAATGGAATTATTGAAACGAATTGTCGTTTATTGACGGAAATGTCCAAGTCGAGTCAAGTTGGTCCAAATAACAGTCAACAGCAGCAGCAACCGCAACAGCAGCTTACAACTGTTGCTGCTGTTGGCAGCAATAGCAATAATAGTGGCACCAACAACAGCAACATTATTAATGGCAACAATCAAAGCATCATTACTCTGGCCAATTCTCATGGCCTATCTCTCGGCTCATCGAATAACCCATCTGCCTACATGCATGACAAGAGTCTGTTGGGCGCTGTTGGTGTTAGCGTCGGCGTCGGCATTAACGTCAGTTGTATCGATAACAGAAAATATGATTATAAAAACAATAATCTGCTAACAAACAGTAATTTTCAACAAACAGCCCAAGAGGTAGGCAACTCTACAACTTACGTTGAATACCCTGGAACCCATTGAAAATGCCAATTCGGGGTATTATGTTTTCGCGATCATCCATTCATTTATTCATGAGTTGAATTGATCAATCCCTGCCCGCTTTGGGTTTGCATGTCTGTATGTCTTTAACCGACTATCTCAGATCCTATTGGAGCCAGAGACTTACAATTTTTAGTATACTTCCGTCTATAGCGATCACAGATTTAAGATTTAAGATTTAAGATAACGATAGCATTTCTTGTTCAACGATATCGATCATGTATCTTCGCAACTTGTCTCCAATTATATTTCAAGATTTGTGTGTAACTACTACAAAAAAAAAATTCATATCTATATGTTTATAAACACTCGTCTCTAGTTTATCTAGTTAGAAGCGTCGCTTATCGGAAAATCATTTAAGGTTTTTAACAGTCTGGGTTCTATTAGGCTCGCCTACAGATGAACATAAAATTATGTATAAATATGAAGATTAATGAACTAAGACCTTGAAACTTAAAATTATATAGATAAACAAGTAAGAACGTTGCATGAGGGCGAACATAATGCGTGATACTAGTTTCCCTTAGGAGCATCTGGTATATTCAATTTAATAATATATCTCAAATTTTGCATTTACGTAGATACATGTGAATTTTATGCAATTTAAATTTTTGTTACATTTTGGATACCGGCTTTTTTAACTAATTACCTACCCCCTCATATACTGCCAATTGAAGGTCTGTTGCAAATATAACTATGTGAATGAGTTAGCATTTTTATAAAATGTAAAAAATTCAATAGAATCATATGCTGAAAGTTTCATCAAGTTCCGTTAAGGCAGTCGCAATCTATTAAACAAAACGTTTGGCGAATTATGACACGCACGCGTTAAGCAGCGGCAGCAAAATATATTTACATTTACACATACATACATTAAAATGTGCAAGCGCGTTGGCTTATGCATGTTCACAATAAATTCAGCGCCATTCATTCTAGCATATTCTTCAACCAAAATTGTTATTGAGTTGTGTTTGCATTTTCAGCGCATCTTTAGTTTTGTATTTGTCAAATATCGCCATACGCCATACGCAGACATTCAAACCGACCACCGTTTTTGTATGTACACATATAAATACATATGTTCATATGCGCGTATTTCAGCATTTTCTAAGAATCACAATTGCGATTGATTTATGTTTATATTGTGTTTGCATTAACAGCAGCTTTTTGTATTTGTCAAGAGTCGCCCTTGTAGTGAAGTAGTTTCGGATTTGCCAACAGGCAATGCAAAACTGATGTGGCGCAGCAGGTAGATGAAAAGCGTGCAAGCAAAAGGGTCCGCGTTCGAGACGCGGCGGCGACGGCATGAAAATAGTTGCGCAGCTGTTCGTGCCTACATACATACATACATGATGGGTTCTATCGTCAATTTTTTTTGTGTGGAATAATTTTGTTCGGACTAAGTCGATATTTTTGTAATCGATATTTGATATTTACATTTTTTTTATGGTAGGGTCACACACACAAAAAGAAAATAACTGACCTAGGCTATACGAAAAATGATAATTTTAGCAGATAAGTTATTTGCAGAACTTTAACATTAAATCGAATTAAATATATTTCTTAATATTTCTTAGAAATGCCGTTTGTCCTCTTAGCAATTCTTATTCAGCTTATTTATATAGGTGGCACAGATATATGAATTTTGCAGCTGAGCGTTACAAATTTTGTTGCCAATTTGCCACGCCCCCAGTAGGCGTAGACATTTCATATTTGGCAAGTTCCTAGAAGGAGTTAAGGGTAACGTAACTGTAAAATTTGGATGCTTACACTCAGAAAATGTGAAAGTTACAGGGTATTTTTCGATATACCACGCCTCCAAAGGGCCGTAAGATTTATTTTTGGGTAATCGATAGGGGAGGCTTCCAGTAACACAAACATACAATTTTGAAGCGTCTAGCTCTAAAGCTGTAGGAGCTATAGGGGTTTGCGATTCGCCACGCCCCCTGAAGGCGTAGGTATGTCCGCCATAACTTTTTGATCTTGGGTTGCGTATCTGAGTATATATATATCAAATTTCAGGTCTCTAGCATCAATAGTGCTCAAAATATAGCTGATATTGTAAAATCACTATATATTCAGTTCCGATTTGCCACACCCCCGGTGGGCGTATACATCAAATCTTTTTATGAATCTTTATAGAATCGTAGCGTTAAGATACGTGCCTGTAGTAACTGTAGAAGTTACAGTTTTCCCGATTTGCCACTTCCCCAATGGGCGTAGATATATCCGCCATATCTTTTTGAGCTTGGGTGGTCAACGCAAGTATACATTCCAAATTTCAACTCTCTAGCTCTTCAACTAATATGATTTCTTGACTATGGGCGCAACCATTTTCCGATTTGCCACGCCCCTAGTGGGCATATCCGGAAAATCTTGACACTTTATAATTCGAGGGTATACACGAGTATATGTTCCAAATTTCAAGTCTCTAGCTTCAATAGCGTAGAAAAATATTGCATTCATACGGACAGCAAGACGGACATTGCACAAAACCAATATACTATTTTCCCTTTGGGAAACTAGTATTAAAATGCAAGGGTCACTATGCTGTCACTTAAACGAAAGAATTAGAAGGTGATACATTATTTTATTGGGCGTGGCACAGCGGAAAGCACTGATGATCTTAATCTTTCGATAATGACGATTACTGTCGTGATTTTTCCCTCTATACGATATACATTTGTGGAATATGGGTGATTTAATTTTTTATTTTGACATTTGCCTGAGCAACACATATACTGAGGTCTGTTATCTATGTAGTTGAACTAGGTTCTATATTTTTGTGGCTGTGAACTAGGTTCTATATGGTGCGTAGTTGCATTTAAAAAATATATAGACCTCTATTTGAAACATGAGTTTTTAACATGAGTAAGAAACTAAAAACTAATAATAAAAACTAAAATCTAAAAACTAAAACTATTCAATGCATTTTACAGTATGTGTCGACGGGCAACTCCAGTTCTGGAAACGGTCGTTCAAATCAACAAAGTGGAATTTATCGTGGACCACAGCCAGCATCAAATGCGCCACGTGCCAATGGCGCTGGGGGCGGAGCCCGTGGCCCTGTCCATATTCCACCGATGTATCCAAATATGGTATTGCAACAGTACCCACAATATGGTCAACGACAATCAGCGTATCCGGCGCCACATTTACAATATACGCACACCCCCTTACCCTATTTCACCTACCCATATCTTTCCCCATTGCCACAGCAGCAGGCGCCGCCGCATTCACGCAACGGCGTCGCGGTTAACACGAACGTTAACTTAGGCAATACAATGCAATCTGTGCAGCCCGGTGGACCCAATGGACCGCTGGCTGGTCCCGGTGGTGCGACACCGTCTCAATTACAGTTGCTAACAGGTGCTGTACAGCCAGGCGCTAATACAGTTATTGGTGTCGGTGGAGCGGCGAGTGGTCAAGTCGGTGTGGGTGTCAATGTCGGTGTTCCGCCAATGGTTGGTGTTATGTCAGCCAATGTGGCGCCACAACCTGTTCAAGTGCCGCCGCCGAGTAGGCGGCGACATCAGCATCGCTTACAGATTATCGATCCGACAACAAAAAAGAATATACTCGATGAACTGGATAAAGTAAGACATAATATATATTGCGATAAATATAAATTCTACATAATACATTAATTTCATATAGAGTAATGCGAGTACGGAGAGCGACTATCAGGAGGCAGGACCTGCTTCTGGTTCTGCTTCTGCTGCTGCAATTGCACCTGCTGCTCCTTCTGCTACACTAACGACATCAGCTGTCGTTGTGCAACCAGATGTCTCAATGTGCATTTCCCAACCAGATGCTGGCGGCATCTGTTTACCCCCCAGTAGCGTATTAATTCAAAGCACAGATCCGAGGTCCAATATCCAGTACAAATTAGGTAAAAAAAAATTAGAAAACTAAATGTTGGATTATTGAACTGAACTCTTGTACTACTATTATATTATAAGCGAAATCTTGGGTTTTAGTACTGTCGCACTTGTTTGCCAAATTGATATCTTAAGATAACCTACTTACAAGTGAAGCAATTTTACTCTAATTTGGTTTGTATTCTTTCTTAGACCCCGCTCAACGACAGGATATCATAGTGGGACAAACGCCAGTGGTCTCAGCCATGTCTGATGCGCCATCTGTAGAAATATTGCCGACTTCCCAAAAAATCAAAAGTAAAAAGTAAGTTGCCTATATATAAAAGTTGTTTCTATTGTCGTTTTTATCTACAATTAAATTGTGATTTTGCTTTTCTTTTATGTTCAGAATTCCCATAGTCTCCCCGAAAGATGTGTCCGAACCCTCGTCGACGTCAGGTTACTCTTCATGTAAGTAGTCGAGATATTTTTGCATAGCGGCCTCCCCCTTTATATTTTATTTTAATAATTTTCTACGCTATTGAAGCTAGAGACTTGAAATTTGGAACATATACTCGTGTATACCATCGAATTATAAAGTGTGAAGATTTTCCCGATACGCCCACTAGGGGCGTGGCGAATCGGAAAATGCTTGCGCCCATAGTCAAGAAATCATATTAGTTGAAGAGCTAGAGAGTTGAAATTTGGAATGTATACTTGCGTTGGCCACCCAAGTTCAAAAAGATATCTACGCCCATTGGGGGCATGGCAAATCGAGAAAACTGTATCTTCAACAGTTTTAAAGCTAGAATGCTGAAATTTGGCACGCAACTTATCGCTACGATGATTCTATAAAGATTCATAAAAAGATTTTATGTCTACGCCCACTGAGGACGTGGCAAATCGGAACTGAATATATAGTGATTTTACAAGTTCAGCTATATTTTGAAATTTGATATATATAGTCGGATAAGCAACCTAAGATCAAAAAGATATGGCGGACATACCTACGCCTTCAGGGGGCGTGGCAAATCGCAAACCCCTATAGCTCCTACAGCTTTAGAGCTAGACGCTTAAAAATTGTATGTTTGTGTTACTGGAAGCCTCCCCTATCGATTACCCAAAAATAAATCTTACGGCCCTTTGGAGGCGTGGTATATCGAAAAATACCCTGTAACTTTCACATTTTTGGGGTGTGAGCATCCAAATTTTACAGTTACGTTACCCTTAACTCCTTCTAGGAACTTGCCAAATATGATATGTCTACGCCTACTGGGGGCGTGGCAGATTGGCAACAAAGTTTGTAACGCCCAGCTGCAAAATTCATATATCTGTGCCACCTATATAAATAAGCTGAATAAGAATTGCTAAGAGGACAAACGGCATTTCTAAGAAATATTAAGAAATATATTTAATTCGATTTAATGTTAAAGTTCTGCAAATAATTTATCTGCTAAAATTATCATTTTTCGTATAGCCTATGTTATTTTCCTTTTTGTGCGTGTGACCATACCATCATGATATATTTTTTTTATCGATTACACATAAACTCGTCATTCAGAACAAAATTATTCCGCACAAAAAAATTGACGATAGGGCCCATCATGTATGTGTGTATGTATGTTTGTAGGCACGAACAGCAGCGCACAAGAATTGAATTTGAATTTGTTGTGATGATGTACACGTTATTTACACTTACATTCGCTAGCTTACATGTGCATATGTATATGCATTTATCTGCCCATGTGCGAAACGCTTGCGAAGGTCTTGCATTATGTTATACTTAATGTATAAGTAAGAAAGCTCTAGCCGGGGGTGCCTGACTAAGAGATTTGTATGTCAATCAATAATAATTATATAATGAATAATTAAATAAAGAGAAGAAAAACAAAAGTCCCTGCCGCTGGATTTGAACATCAACTACATATGTATCGTTAAAGCACACCATCTCAACTAGCAAAGCCACTTCCTATTTATTAAGGGAAAAAAAATAAGATAAAAACTATTTTCATGCCGTCGCCGTCGCGTCTCGAACTCGGACCCTTTTGCTTACGCGTTTTGCATTGCCCATTGGCAAGTCCGAAGCTAGTTCACTACACGGGCGACTTTTGACAAATACAAAACTATAGAAACTGCTGTTAATGTTATTAACACAATATAAACACAAATCAATCGCAATTGTGATTCTTAGAATTTGCTGAAATGCGCGCATATGAATGTATGTGTATGTGTACAAACAAAAACGTTGGTCTGTTTGCATGTATGCATGTAAAGGGCGATATTTGAAAAATACTAAACTAAAGAAGCGGCTGAAAATGCAAACACAACACAATAACAATTTTGGTTGAAGAATATGCTAGAGTGAATGACGTTGAATTTATTTGTACGCTTCCACGTTTTAATGTATTTGTAAATGTAAATGTATTTTGCTGTCACTGCTTAACACGTGCGTGTGGTAATTGGCCAAACGTTTTGTTACATAAATGCATTTTATAAAAATGCTAATTTATTCAGATGGTTATATTTGCAATAATTGAAGTTGCATAAAATTCACATGAATCTACATAAATGCAAAATTTGAGATATATCATTAAATTGAACATACCAGATGCCCCTATGGGAAACGAGTATCACGCATTAGGTTTTGCCCTAAGGCAACGTTCTTACTTGTTTGATAATGTACTGATACTATCGAAATCATTGAGCCATCGTTATAAACTTTTTAATTGGGTTCTGCTTTTAGACAAACTTGATCAGACTAACAAACTTGAGACTAAGGTCAATCTTTGATTATTCAATTTTTATACCCTACACCTCTTGAATATAGGAAATCAGGTTATAATGATTTAATTAAATGTATTTACGCTGAGGGAGCCGTGACAGATTCCATAAAGTATATATATATTCTTGATCAGAGCGACGAGCTGAGTCGATTTGTCGCTATCGATATAAAATCTTACCGAAAACAGGTTATAAAATTGTATTTTCTACATCTTAGAGCCTCAACATTTTGAATTTGAATTCGTGCGAATTCTACATCATTTTAATTTTTGTTATATTTTAAATACCAGCTCCAAATTTTACAACCCCCACTTCCTTTGAACGTTAGTTGCAAACATAGCCATGATCAATAGAATTATGTTAGTCCGAATTTATTAAACAAATTATTTGGCCAGTTATAATCTCCGTACTACTACGTAACTACACAGCAAATTTGAGTCTCTAGCTCAAACGATATACAAAATACGCCTTATAAACGCATTAAAATTATCGATAAAAGCTCATAAAATCGAAATGGGTTATAGGAAAAATTTTATAAACTTGTGCAGCGTATGGTATTAACGAGTATTCATGTAAAATTTCAAGTCTACGTTGCGTATTTTAAAATATCTCAGCGTTCACATGGACACAGCTATTCGACTCGTCTTGTCGCGCTGATCAAGAATATATATAATTTATGGGGTGTGGCACGCCTCCTTCTGCCTGTTATATACATTTTCACAAAACCATTATATCCTGATTTCCCATTTTCAATGGACTCAGGGTATAAAAAGAGTATATTGGCATTATGCAATGTCCGTCTTGCTGTCCGTATGAATGTAATATTTTTCTACGCTAAGGACTTAAATTTGGATCATATACTCCTGTATACCCTCGATTTATAGTGTCAAGATTTTCCCGATACGCCGATACCTAGCAAATCGAAAAATGCTTGCGCCCATAGGCGAGAAATCATATTAGTTAAAGATCTAGAGAGTTCCAATTTGGAATGTATACTGGCGATGGCCACCCAAGATCAAAAAGATATGGCGGATATATCTACACCTATTGAAGGCGTGGCAAATTTAGTAAAACTGTATGTTCAACAGTTTTAAAGCTAGAATGTTTAAATTTGGCATGTAACTTAATGCTCCAATTTTTCAAAGATTGATGTCCATGCCCCCCTGGGACGTGGCATATCGGTTTGGAATATATAGTGATTTTTCTAATTTGGCTATATTTCGAGTATAATTGAAATTTGCTATATATACTCAAATTAACAAACCATGATAAACAAGTAAGAGTGCTCTAGTCGAGACTGCTCGACCAGCAGATACCCTGAGCCCTGTGAAGAGCCAAATATCAAATCATTCTACGCATTTTTTATGCATGCATATAAACAACACACACACACACACACACACGCAATGTGGGCATTACTACGAGAAATTAATTGTTTAATAACTTTTCTTAGCGGTGGATTAAGTGCATCAAACTTTCACAACTTATTAATGGCATTCATATGTATGTATTTGCCAAAGCACAAGTCTTTAGTATTTGATTTGCGTATTTTACAAATAGGGGACTATTGGGGGTGAATGGGGCGTGGCATCCAAAATCTGAAGATTACGTTATCTCCGTACTCATTACACGCAACTACACAGCAAATGAAGTCTCTAGTTCAACCGATGTACAAACCACGCCTTAAAAACACATTAAAATTATCGATAAATGCTCATAAAATCGAAATGGAATGAGTTATCGGAAAAATTGTTTAAACTTGTGCAGCGTATGGTATTATCGAGTATTCATGTAAAATTTGAAGTCTCTACCTTGCGTACTTAAAAATATCTCGGCGTTCACACGGACGGACGGACGGACGGATGGACGGACGGACGGATGGACGGACGGACGGACAGGGCTATATCGACTCGTCTTGTCACGCTGATCAAGAATATATATACTTTATGGGGTATGGCACGCCTCCTTCTGCCTGTTACATACATTTTCACAAAACCATTATACCCTGATTTCCCATTTTCAATGGGGTCAGGGTATAAAAAGATACGGTGGATATCCTACGCCTACAGGGAGCGTGGCAAACCGTAAAAGTTGATATCTCCTACAGTTTTAGAGCTAGAAATTTCCAAATTGAATAGTTGAGTTACTGGAAGCCTGCTCTATCGATGATGCAAACATAAATATTACGTCTATTTGAGGGTGTGGCATATAAAACAATTTCACATTTATGTAGTGTAAACATCAAAAATTTGCAGTTACATTACTATAGACTCCTAAAAACTACGCCTACTGCAGACGTGACAAATTGGTAACAAGCTGAAAAATTCATAAGCCTGTGCCACCTATATAAATTAGCTTAATAAGAATTACTAAGACGGCAAAAAGCATTTCAAAGAAATATTAAGAAATATATGTTAATAAGTTCTGCAAATAATTTAGTTGCTAAAACTATCATTTTTCGTATAGCCTAGGTCAGATATGTTGATTTATTTTTGTGTGTGATGCATCGTTAAAAATGTATCGTCAAAAATCGTACCTCCTAACGTAAAGTGCAATAAATACCGCGTAATTTATTTTTTATCGATTGCGTAGAGTTTTTATTTCGAAAATAGATAATTAAATGATTAAATTAAAAACATTACATATATTAATTATTAAGTTTTCTTTTCTTAGAAATATTCAAATATAAATAAATATAGAAATAATCATATTAATATTTATATTTAAAAATTTTGTGGTCGGTAGCTAATTGGAGAGGCGACTCAAGATATATTATTAAATTAAATATACCAGATGCCCCTAAGGGAGCAGAGTTTCCTGCATTTGGTTGCGTCCAAATGCAACATTCATACATGTTAAAAAATTTCTTTGTTAATTTATTATACTGTGGTTTTAAAGTTTCTTAATGAAATGAAATCTATTTATTAAATTAACAAGTAAGAGCGTTCTAGTCGAGACTGCTCGACTAGGAGATACCCTGAGCC
The DNA here is from genome assembly GCA_035045145.1 of Drosophila meridionalis. Classification (NCBI taxonomy): domain Eukaryota; kingdom Metazoa; phylum Arthropoda; class Insecta; order Diptera; family Drosophilidae; genus Drosophila; species Drosophila meridionalis. The sequence goes on from JAWNPG010000034.1 coordinate 1,127,519, forward strand.
CTGTGAAAAGCCAAATATCAAATCATTCCACCCTTTTCTTTATGCAAGCAACAAATACATACATATGCACGCACGCATAAGCGTGCGGTCTGCCAACTTCGCTGCAATGTGGGCATTACTATGGGAACTTAATTGTTTAATAACTTTTCTTAGCGATGGACTAACTTCATCAAACTTGTACAGCGTATTAATGGCATTCATGTGTGTGTATTTGCCAAAGCACACGTCTGTAGTATTTGATTTATGCTTATTACCAATTGGGGGTGAATGGGGCGTGGCATCCAAAATCTAAAGATTACGTAATCTCCGTATTCATTACACAGAAAATTTTTTTCTAGCTCAAACAATGTACAAACTACGCCTTAAAAACTGATTTTCGATTAGCATTAAAATTGATAACTTTACAACAATAATAGTTATCGTTCATACGAAGTAAACTTGACCTGCGCGTGCTATACACGGACCCAACAAAAAAATTCAAGGTCGACTACGTGCTGAGATCGACGCGTTCAAAGATACGGACAGACGGACTGACAGACGGACAGGGCTAAATCGACTCAGCTCGTCGCCCTGATCAAGAATATATATACTTTGCGGGGTCTGCCACGCCTCCTTCTGCCTGTTACATACATTTAACAAAACCTTATTTACACATTTTCAATGAATACGAAGTATTTTATAGTCAATAAGTTCCGAGTATCGTTACAACATGGCAAAGTAATGTTATCCATAATTTTCAAGCTGCGAATCCAGTTATGCGAAAATGCGAAATTAATCTTCACTTCTAATAAAATGCTTTTATTGTCCACCTGCTATGACCTTAGAACGAAATCATTTTGTAGATTCTGTTCTCTCCGCTCTCTCTCTGTCTCTCTATCTCATTTTTTGCCCTAACTTTTGTAATACATGTCACTCAATCTCAAGAATGTGAGTAATCGGAACATTGCGGGGTTGCTTCATTATATTCAACTTTATCGGAGCGCACTCGCATACACAAACATACCAACACGTGCTTTGTCCCGAATCGCCTATGGGTGTGTAGGTGTGTCTGTCTGCCTCTGTGAGTATGGGTGAGCATGTGTTTGTGAACGCGTAAATTTATATGAGCACAAACATCTATGACGAGTGCATGTGTGTGCGTCTGTCCGCTAGAGTGAGAGTGTGTGCATAAATTTTTACTTTTGCTTTTCTACTACTCTAACATGTTATAAGGTTGTTCGCTGCTGTTGTTGCTGCTGCTGTCGGCGCCGGTGCTGCTTGGCACTGATGCTAGTTGCCGTTGTCTCATGCTCCGACTAATGGCTTGCCTCGGCGCATGCAGAGTATTTCAGTTGCGGTCTTCGTTGCTTGTTGCTTAAACCGCGGCCGGTCCGCTAGCCGTTCGACGTTCACCGTTCGATCCGATCGTTTGCTTTGTGTTTGTGTTGGTGCGATTCGATATTATTTGTGTGTCTATCTATAGCGCTAGGCAACAACACGACAATTGGTTTGACGGCATATATACACACACACTTGAATATGCACACAATCGTCTCATAAGAAGAAAAACATGGCTATAAGTATTTACGTACTTAAATGAAAAGAAGAAAAAACGCGTGCAAAGCTCTCCCATACAACTAAATGGTTAATTACCATATCTTGCTGTAACAGTAGGAGGAGATGGAAACACCTTTTCTATTTCTCACTTCTCACTGTGTATCAACATAGTTCAACCGCAAAAATACGAATCAAATACAATTATCTCATTTGTGATACAAAGTAATGGGATAATGAATATCATAGCTAAGCATGAGTTGTTATTACGTCAAATATATTTAGATGGGTATATACATACATGCATGAAAACATTACATTACATTACATATACATTGCCATAAATACATGTGAAAGTGCATGTGTACATATATGCATATTGTACTGTATACATATGTAGATATAATATATATATATATATATATATATATATATATATATATATATATATATATATATATATATATATATATATATATATGCATATATGTACACATTAATACACATGTGCGTAGAACTACTTTATAACTTTTGAAAAAGCTATAACTTAATATAAAAACTATAAAAATGACTTGATACACGGTGTTTGTATACTCACTGGTTTTATACCCCGAACCCATAGAAAATGTGGAATCAGATTATAATGGTTTTGTTAAAATGTGTGTAAGAGGTTGAATAAGGCGTGGCAGACCCTATATAGTTTACATATTCTTGATCAGAACAAAACGCATCCGTCTGCATGCATGAATGCGTCGATCTCAGAAACTAGGAAAGCGTACGTACGTTCCTATATATCTCGTGCAGATCGAGTTTTTTTTTTAATCTTTATTACTCACATTTGAATAGTATCGGTTAAAAAACCGTTTATTGATCGAAATTTGAGTCTCTACTACTACTTTGTATATTAAATCTTTGATTATAGTCGAGGCTCTAATAATAATAATATATCTGTCAAAATTATATATATTTAATGTATGAAGATTTTATAAAAAAAAATTTGTATCTAAAGAGAAATTTCGAATCTTGTGAGAAATATTGAACGAATATATATATATATTGGTAAAACATATTTGAACAATTTGTCCTAATTTGTATCAATTTTGTTTATAGTCAAAGTGGATGATGTTGCAGCGAAAACAAGCCTTAAAATTGCGAACGAGCCTAATCAACACTTACACTCAGACTGTGTTGCACAGCAAGAACAACAGCAACAACAACAATCACAGTCACAGCAACAGCAGCAGAAGCAACAGGAATCACATTCACAGTTTATGGAAAACACAACGGAGCATATTGCCGACAAAGTCGTACCAGATGCAAGCTCAGAAACAGCCCAACAACAGAACCAGAATCAGCAGCAGCAGCAGCAGCAGCACTATAACAACGAACAGGGACTTATAGTAGCTGAAGTCGAAGTGGACTTAACACCAGAGAATGTCGAGTTGAGCTCGAGTAGTGCCGCAGCAAGTGAAGTTTCCATATTGGCTGACAACATAACGAGCATGTATATAACTGAGCCAAGTCTCTTAACTAATTTAAGTGAAAATGTAGCTGCTGGGCAGGTGGAGGAGGAGGAGACACAACATACTGTTGCCTCAGCAGTAAGTAACTCACATGAAAGCACACCCGATGAGACTGATCGCGCCCAACCAATGTCATCAAACTTGGAAGAGACAATTGTGGAAAATGTGAAGGAAGAAAATGGGCAAAGGGAATCACTAACGGAAACGATATCAGCTAACAGCTTAGCAACAGTAACGGATGCCAAGGATGCGGATATAGACAAAGTAGCGGACCCAAAGGAAACGAAGACATCTTCGAATACTGAACCAGAACAAGAAGCTATCGTCGAAAATGCTGCTGCGATCGAGACTTCGGAAATCGCAACGTCGTTGATCAACTACAATGAAGGTCAGTGGTCGCCGAGTAATCCAAGTGGTAAGAAGCAGTACGATCGCGAACAACTGCTGCAGTTGCGAGAAGCGAAGGCTTCGCGTATACAGCCGGAAGTGAAGAATGTATCGATATTGCCGCATCCGAACCTAATGCCTATGTTCATGCGTAATAACAATAATAATAACAATAATAACAATAAGCGAGTTCAATCGATGGTTGGCATGATTGGTGGCAATCGAAATAGTGAATCGATTGGTAACAACTTTGCTGGAAAACAAGCTTCAATGTCCGGGGTACAAGGTGGCGGCGGTGGTCGCAGCAGCATGAAAGGTATGATCCATGTGAATCTGTCACTTAATCAAGATGTTAAACTGAACGAAACGGAAAATGCCTGGCGACCGCGTCTACAAAATAATAATAAACACCAGCAGCAGCAAGACTCAACGGGCAGCAGTAATTCCGACAGCAAATCAACGCATGAAAAGGATGAGCTTGTGCGTAAAGTGCGTGGAATTTTAAATAAGTTAACACCTGAGAGATTCGACACGTTGGTTGAGGAGATAATTAAACTGAAAATTGATACGCCCGAAAAAATGGATGAGGTGATTGTTCTTGTTTTTGAAAAGGCTATCGATGAACCAAATTTTTCCGTATCATACGCAAGACTGTGCCATCGTCTTATCAGCGAAGTGAAAGCGCGTGATGAGCGCATGGAGAGTGGCACAAAATCGAACTTACAACATTTCCGTAACGCACTACTCGATAAAACGGAAAAAGAATTCACACAAAATGTTTCGCAAGGTGCGGCCAAAGAGAAAAAACTACAGCCGATTATTGAGAAAATCAAAAAATGTAATGATCCCAATGAAAAGGCCGAACTGGAGGCTCTACTCGAAGAGGAGGAACGCAAGATACGTCGTCGTTCCGGCGGTACTGTGCGCTTCATTGGTGAACTCTTTAAAATTTCAATGTTAACCGGGAAGATTATATACTCTTGTATCGATACGCTGCTTAATCCGCATTCGGAAGATATGCTCGAATGCCTGTGCAAGCTTCTGACAACAGTTGGAGCCAAGTTTGAACAGACGCCTGTTAGCACCAAGGAGCCAAGTCGTTGTTATTCCTTGGAGAAGTCAATAGGAAGAATGCAAAATATTGCATCAAAAACTGATAAGGATGGCGCCAAAGTCAGTTCCCGAGTGCGGTTTATGCTTCAGGACGTTATCGATTTGCGCAAAAATAAATGGCAATCGACGCGGAATGAGGCGCCCAAGACAATGGGGCAAATTGAAAAGGAGGCTAAAAATGAACAGCTATCGGCACAATATTTAAACTATAACAGTTCATTATCGACAAGTACATCGACTTCCAGTCCCAATAGCGGCGGTGGTGGTGGTGGAGGCGGCGGTGCCAGCAAGCGTGATGCACGCTTTGGTGACGCACGTTCGTCGGGCGGTTACGGTGGCAGTCATAGTCAACGCGGCGGCGATGGTGTTGCCAATTTGCGGCATCAACAATCAAACAGCGGCAGTGGTAGCGGCGGCGGGGGCGGCGGCAGTGGCAGCAATATCGGCGGCAATCATTCGAATGGAAATAGTGATGACAATACGTGGCATGTTCAGACTAGCAAAGGTAGCCGCTCCCAAGCTGTGGATAGCCTCAAACTACAGGGTTTGGTGAGTAACTTAAGATTTCTATTTTATTTACTTGTTATAATTTATATCTCAGAACCCCTTTGAAAATTCGAGTTTATTAGATTGTGCCTAATGTAAAGCTGTTCTCACAATGCATGTAACAGTCAAAAGATAGCTTGGTAGAGCCCATATGCTATATACATATATTATTAATCAAGACGAAGAGTCCTAAGTCAATCTGATTATGATTTTAAATTTTAAAGTGTATATTGTAGTATACCGTAAGAAGTATTTATTTATCTAACTCATGACTCACTTCATATTCCAAAGCGATGATTTGATTTGTTTTTTAAGTAGCTCGAATACCACATAAGCAAGAGATACCCCACTAACCAAAACAAATTTCATATAGTAGAGACTTGTACTTAGGCATAATTAGGATCTAACCTAGAAGAAGAAAGTCCACCTAGTCGGGCTCTTCGGGCTAGTCAGGCTCTGCTGACTAGAGCACACTTGTTACTTTTTTGAATTAAACCCAATATATTTACAGTCCTTACCGAATCAAAATTTGGATAATAAAAAGATGGGCGGAGTCAATCAGTTTATTTGGAGTAACAATGCCAATAGACAATCTTCGACAACGCCAACGACAACTCCTTCAAATTCATTTGCTGCGCTCTCTTCGCTAATTGATAATAAAAGTAGTTCTGATCGAGACCGTAGTGGTGGTCCCAGAAATAACGGCTCATATAACAAGGGTTCCATTGAGCGAGATCGGTACAATGATCGGGGTACGTACAGCTCAAAATACTATAACACATGGCTCAATTTATCTATATGAATGCTTTGATCGATTTTGTAGGCATGCATTCGCGAACTGGTTCGTCGCAAGGCTCGCGTGAAAATTCATCATCGCGCGTCACACAAAATTCGCAAAATCGCGGCATGATGAGCTCTTCAATGCAAAAATCTGCTAGTCACTCAAAGTATACTCAACCAGCGCCACCACCAAGCAGACTTTCCAACAAGGTTAGCATATATAGTACTCTTATACATCTGACCCTAATAGCGAATTACTGAATAGTCTCTAGGTTCTTCTTCGTTAAGCGGCTCGGGCGGCATGTACAGGGGCATGGATCAACAGCAGCAGCAACAGCAACAGCCGCATTTATCAAGTGCCTCAAGCTCCACCAGTATCTCTGCATCTCAGTCTCAGTCAACAGCTAAAGCCGTTGCGCCGCCAGCAACATTTATTGTGCCAACAGAGAGCGATTTGAAGCTATTTAAATCAGTTTTGTCTGATATGTTTGAAGTTGACATTACGATTGCTGAATGCATACAGCGGATAACAGAAGCGCAACGTTGTGGATTTTTATATTATATACTAAATGAATATTTGCATTTAGCGGAAGTGGGCAAACAAAACAGAAGATATCTTGCAAACGCGATTGCCCAACTAATACAGCAGAACTACATTTCTGTGGAACATTTTAAACTAGCATACCACAAGTTTTTTAAGTCTGCTGCCGATTTAATGGTTGATGTTCCTGATTTGTGGCTGTATATTCATCAGTTCACTGGTTTGTATATATTATATAAATTGTATAAATATACATATTATTATGTTCTTTTTTTGTGTAGGTCCATTGATAGTCAAGAAACATTTGACGATAACTGATTTGTGGAACAAAAGTTTGTTAGACAGCAGCCAATTGGAGATGGGTAAACGGTTTCTTCATTGTTTCTTGATCTATAGTACAAGGGAAGTGGGACCGCGCTACACACACAACATATGGAAGAAATTTAATATGCGTTGGTCAGATTATATGCCTGACAGTGAAGTTAGTGAATTTATAAAATCGAATGTAAGTTCAAATCACTTTGTCTTATGTATAATAATTTGTGTTAATCCATCTGTAATGTCTTATGTAGAGGTTGGAATATGTGGAAACTATATCGGAGACGCCAGTGATTAATGAACGCGACTCCCACGAAACACACGTTAAAAATGTGATAGATCATATTGAACAGTTGCTTAAGGAAGGCTCAACTGCCGATGGCATTATTGACTATATCAATGTAAGTTGGCAAAATCGACACTGCTTCATTTCATACTCGTTCACGAAGTGAAAGGAGTATATAGGTTTTGTACATTCCTGCTTGGATAACTATTTCCATTTAAATTTAAAATTTTACAGGGTAATATTGCTGTGCCCGATAAGCTGTTTATTAGAGGATTGACAGAAACTTTGAGCAAATTTTCAATCGTTTACAAGGATAATAGCTACAAGCTTGAGCCAGAACTCTTTCAAAAATTCTGTATACCAGTTTTTAACTGTTATATTGCTCGCAATAAAGATCTTCAGCTTGAGTGCCTTTATGGAGTACAGCTGCTTGTTCATAGCTTAGAGCAGCCTCGAGGTATGGCGAGAGATCATTTAATTTCGATTTTCAAGAACATTTAGTAAATATTTATCTTGTTCAGGGCTGTTGAGTGAACTTTTTGGTGAACTGTACGATACAGAGATAATACAGAAGGATTCGCTCTATAAATGGCGTGATTCCAAAGACCATTCAGCAGGAAAAGGTAAATTAAAAAGTATACTATAATATCAACATTATTTCATTTTGTTTGATTTGTTTTACAGGCGTGGCTGTTAAGAGTGTGAATCCATTTTTAAATTCTTTATTCAATGATGAACCCAATTAATGTATCAATATATAGAGCTGACAGACATAGCGAGTTTTAGAGCAAAGCGAAATCAATACAATTTAAAAAAACAACAGAAACAAAGTAAACTTTCAATAAAAAAGAAAAACTATATACTTTCATATATAATAAGAAAGAAGTGTGAAGTTGGGCGGAAGAACCAGAGAAAATATATATTCTATTACAATATATGGATGAATGCATATAAACTACGCGGTTTTACACGAACGGAGTATATATATATATGCATGTAAATTACTGTGTATGAATGTACTATAAAAATAAAAGCTAACCTGAAGGAAATTTATAGTTACATAATAATTATTTACTATAAAATGTTATATGGTATCGAGGACACAGTAAAATGATGCGGATAAGGGCATGAACTAATAATGTTTCACTTCGCTTCCACACAAACATACACACCATACATACACGCACCTACACACTGAAATGCAACGAATCACGATGCCTCATAAAATCAATTTTGAATGTTTTAAAAATTGTATGTCAAATGAAAGCAAACAAACTAAAAAGTACCAACAATAATTTCAATGCAAAATTTAATCCAACCAGGCATAAAAGTAATCTTGCAAAATTTAATAGACTTAATTGCCCAATCGTTTATATTTGTATCTCTAAGAGATTATCAATCTATTTGTAACTAAAAAAAAGGAATGATAAATCCGTTTTAAATATAATGTTTTTAAAGGTGAACAAACAAACACAAAAATGACCATTTTTGTTAAATATATTTTTTTGATATATCATAGGTGTAATTAAAATAGAAGTAGAAATTAAAAGCCAACTACTTACGATAGGCCCGCATGAACGTGTATATATACACACATATAGTATATATATATATACATATATATATATATATATATATATATATATATATATATATATATATATATATATATATATATATATATATATATATATATATATATATATATATATATATATATATATATATATATATATCTTTGGGAGCGTGAAATATCGAAACATACTCTGTCATTTTCACATTATTGGAGTGTAAGTATTCAAATTTTACAGTTACGTTATCCTAGTGTTCTAAGAACTTGCAAAATATTATATGTCTACTTCCACTGGAGCTATGGAAAATCGACAATAAAATTTGTAGCGCTCAGCTGTCCCTATGGGGACAGATTATCATGCAAAGTCGCAAAGTAAATTATAACATTAATTAATATTTGAAAAATTTTGAATATCGTATGCTTCTGTGCGGGGCTAAGCGAGAATACTATTTCCGGTATTAGTAGTATTTGTTCGTAGTAGTATTAGTTCAATAAAAAACGTAGCTAATGACTAAAAAAAGCTAATTAAACACCGCTTTCTATAAAACTCTAGAACAGCTTGACCGATTCTTTGATTTTGTGTTAGCAGCGTTTCGACTCTTCCGTTAACATGGTCCCATGGACGATGTTTGTGAGCCTTGTAGCGCATTGAACTTTTCAGGAGAAGCGCCAGGATTGTACAGTCTTGGTGGTGAAATGAAACTGCCTATTTTAACTCACCACAAACAAACGCAACCTGGACTATACTTTTTATATTCTGAACCCATTTAAAATAGGAAATCAGGGTTATATTAAATGTATGTATCAGGCAGAAGGAGGCGTAGCAGACCCCACAAAGTATAAATATTCTTAATCAGGGCGACGAACTGTGTCGACTTAGCCCTTTGTCTGTCTTTCCGTATGCTTGAACGCGTCGATCTCAGTAAATAGACAGGCTAGGTCTAGTTATACCCTGAGCCCATTGAAAATGGGAAATCAGGGTATAATGGTTTTGTTAAATGTATGTAACATGGAGAAGGAGGCGTCTCAGACCCCACAAAGTATAAATATTCTTGATCAGGACGACAGCTGAGTCGATTTAGCCCTGTCCGTCTGTCTGTCCGTCCGTCTGTCCGTATGGTTGAACGCGTCGATTTCAGAACGTAGACGAGCTAGACAGCTGAAATTTTTTTTTGTAGGTCCGTGTATTGCACGCGCAGGTCAAGTTTGCTTCATATGTTCGATAACTATTTTTGTTGTAATGTTATCGATTTTAATGCTTGTCGAAAATACGTTTTTAAGACCTGGTTTGTACATAGTTTGAGCTAGAGACTTGAAATTTGCAGTGTAGTTGCGTGTAATGAATACAGAGATTTAGATTTTAGATGCCACGCCTCATTCACCCCCAATAGCCCCCTATTTGTAAAAAGCGCAAATCAAGTACTAGAGACTTGTGCTTTAATAAATACTCACATACATATGTATGCCATTAATAAGTTGTGAAAGTTTGATGCAGTTAGTCCATCGCTAAGAAGTTATTAAACAATTAAGTTCCCATAGTAATGCCCACATTGCAGCCCAAGCGCAGTCGCTGCGTCAACTGCGCAGTTGGCAGAACGCGCGCTTATGCTTGTGTGCATATATGTGTGTGTGTATGTGCTGTTTATATAGGACGATTTGAAATTCGGCTCTTCACAGGGCTCAGGGTATCTGCTGGTCGAGCAGTCTCGACTAGAGCACTCTTACTTGTTTTTGAAATAAATTGTATAACTATTTTTGTTATAATGTTATCAACTTAAACCTCGTAACTACGTTTTATATATAGCAGATCTTTAGTCAGTCATCAAAATTTTACAACTTATTAATGACATTCATATGTGTGTTTTTGATTTGCGCTTTTAGCAAGTAGGGGGATACTGGGGACGAATGGGGCATGGCATCCAAAATCTAAAGATTACGTAATCTTCGTATTCATTAGACGTAACTATACGTTATACGATGTACAAACCACGCCTTAAAAACACATCAAAATTATCGATAAATGCTCATTAAATCGAAATGGAATGAGTTGTCGGAAAAATTTTATAAACTCGTGCAGCGTATAGTAATATCGAGTATTTATGTAAAATTCAATTCAATTCAAATTCAAGTCTCTACGTTACATACTTAAAAATATCTCAGCGTTCACACGGACGGACGGAAGGACAGACGGACGAACGGAAGGACAGACGGACGAACGGACGAACAGACGAACAGACGGACAGGGCTATCTCGACTCGTATTGTCGCGCTGATCAAGAATATATATGCTTTATGGGGTGTGGCACGCCTCCTTCTGCCTGTTACATACATCTTCACAAAACCATTATACCCTGATTTCCCATTTTCAATGGGCTCAGGGTATAAAAAAACATTTCATTCAAAGCTTGACTTATCCTCATAAGTTATATTAAGTGTTCAATCTCAGCTCACGCACGCACTCAAACACACACACTCACACCCACTCCATCGTAACGGTCAGGCTTGAATTGGAACCAGCTTGTAATCTAATAAGGTCCTTCACAGCAACAGTCATGATGGGGCTCCGCAGAGTTGAGCGATGCAAAAGAAGGTCTAACCCTGTTGAAGGTAGTGCACACAGCTAGCAAATGCTTTTCAGCTTTACGACAATCACGCAGGTATCGGGCGCTACCCTAATGTTCATAAAAATCGGATTAAAAAAAATAAATAAATACACAATCAAACGTACAAATTTTAATACAATCATGGAGTCTAGGTTAAAAATGCTTTATTTGCAGCAATTTAATTTATCATAAATTGATTTTTAATAATATTTTAACAGGTATATAACAAATATGTAATTTCAAGGTGGGTTGAATTTTCGATTTTTTCGTTTTTTAAACTCAGTTTCTCTTTCATCAATTTATAATTTTTTACTTTTGTCGTTTGTTTTTTTTTCTTTTGTTTTGTTTAGCATTATATCTTTTTTAATTATTGTTTAACTCTTCAATTTCAATCCATGATTACTTCTTATAATTTCTCCTTCTTTTTCTTATTCTTCGTTTTGTTTTAGTTTTCTGTTTTTATTTTTACTTTTTGTTTTTTGCTTTTGCAGTTCATCTTTTAGTAGACGCGTGTTCCGGCAATGGTTGGCTAATTTCTTTACAGTTACTATATACTTTATATATATATATATATATATATATATATATATATATATATATATATTATTTTTTTTTTTTTTTAATAATGCTTTGTATTTTCTAATATTTTCTAATAAAAATATGTTTATTTTATTCTACAGCCTAATTAATTATTAATTTGTTTTATCTGATTTTAATATATATATATATATATATATATATATATATATATATATATATATATATCGATATATATATATATATATATAAGCTTAGCGATTTCCACGTTTTCTTTTATTGTAAAAGAAACAACAATTTGTATTTTTATGTAACTTGTAACAATGTTATTTAATGAGTTACATATTTTGTATATATATATATATATATATATATATATATATATATATATTTGTACATATAAACATATACTAATTAATAACAAACAACGTTTTTATTATATACATATATTGTAAAGTGTTTTTTGCTTTGTGTGTCTCATTTTATACTTTGTGTTCAATTAATTTGCTAATTAAATAAGTTTTCTTTAGAATTAAATAAATTTTCAAATTGAATTCTTTTATCTTTACTTTTTATATCAAATATAAATAACGCACAAATCATTCTAAGATTAAGCTGATATAGCTGTCAGAAAAAGATGAGTAAAAACCTTGCTTGTTTTGTATCATCAATCTTCATGGTGTAAACATTTGTTATTTGCACAATTGAATTGTTCGTTCACCTTCGCTAGCTTCTCTCTACTACTTTGTAATTCAGATTTCAATTAGAGGTCGACTAGACCCAATTGCACAAGCATTCTGATATTCGTTCATGAGTTCATCAATTTAAAAACGCAAGGATATGGGTGTTGCTGCAGCTGGAGGATGGATCTAGGCCCATTAGGAGATTCATATGTTTAGAATTTATTTAGTGTTCCAGTACAATGCCTGTGCGATGTTGAGGCAGAAGTTGACTCATTGGAAAGTAGATATGTATTTCTTTGTATAGATCAAGGTGGGGCTTGTGTAGCTGAGTGTGATAATCGTAAATCAAAAAGAGAGAATCAGCTAAGTTTTCGGGACCTGGACCCTGCTTTATACATCTGTATATATGTAGATCAATGTTATCTGAACATATTGTGCTATTGTGTGGCAAATCGGAAAAGAAACCTTCTAAATTTTAGGGTGGATTAATGGATATTCCTTCAATTTATCCGAAGAAATGTAGCTTGGCTGCTCATGAACGAATACATGCAGTCGATTATACCATACTGCATACTGCTTATGCAGCTTCGATTCAAATGCTGCTAAATTTTCTATACTTCAATGGGATCTTTTGCAATGATATATGTATAAATATTATATATATATTTTTTATCTATATTTCATTGCTGCAGATTGAGATCTATTCTGGCTTCAAGCGATGCCATTGTACCACAGTTTGTTTGGGTTTCGAGATCATATCTTGCCAATGCTTTGTTTCTGAGGCACCTGAACCGTTCTTACCTGGAAAGAGATTATAGGACATTATCAAATCTAATGATTAATATGCAATGTAAGAATTTCCATTTACCAGCTAACAGTATTCGGCCGATCAGCTCGTTTCTACCAATATTATCAAAGTCCATGACCATAACGTCCAAGGAGCACTCTCGTATCTTTTCCCATGGCACATTAAAGCTGAATGATTCATTAAAGACTGGATTAAGCGTACAAGTGAATATTGGCGTTTTTCTCTTCTCCACACGCTTATCGCCGAATTGAAGCCAAACTTTCACATATGGATCTGTAAAGATTCAATAAATTTATATTTTTTAGTTCATTTTAACGTTAAATGTATTCTATCTTCTATCATTAACCGTCTGTCATATATTGTCTATTGTTCATTCGTCCGGCCATCCGCCCGTCCACCCGTTCGTGCGTTCGCCTCTCTATCCGCAAAATCATATGTCGATTTTGGTACATATGTACGTATAACAGCCAGAGGAATAATTTTCTCCAAAGTACCGATAGCTTTTTTAAAGGATCGATACCGTTTGCTATTCGCCTCATATGGCGATGTTGCGTTCTTTAAATGGATTTCTTATGGCTAACCTATTTATATTTGATTGAGGAATTGCAAGTTTGAGCCAAGTCTCAAGCACAAGTGTTTGTTTGGGTTACTCTATTGTCTATTAGTTAAGGTGTGTTTCTGCATATATATATCGCCTGCAGATGCAAGCTCGAGTACTGGACTATTCTTACTTTCGGTTTCAAATACGCCACTCCACCCCAAAAGTTAAGGGAAATCGCATTCCAAAGAGCAGACATTCGTGCTTCAGCAATTTTTTAATTGACATTGACAATGGCATTGTTAAGTTAAGCACATCTATCACAAAACCAATTCAATTGTACGACGCAACAGGCGTGCTTTTGTGTATGTGTTCGTGTTTATGTGTGACTGAGCATGTGTTGGTGGCATATATGCTATTAGAAGCATAACACGGAAATAAAATAACAATTAGAAGAGTGCTGCTATTCCAGGCTCATGGTATCCCCTAGTCGGACGCTCCCGTCGAGAATATTCTATTGGTTTTTGTGATTGAAACAGACTCTCTGAACAGGATGTGAGTTCAAGTATGAGCTCATATATTTTAATTACCTGACTTTCCATTAATGTCTTTGGCTTTCAGATTTCTTGCTTTGATCAACGTCAGCGTTAAAATAGAATTAGAAGGATGATAACATAGTGAAGACAAAAGCTCGCCGCATTTATCCTTAGCTGGCGGCTTCAAGGCCTTCCAAAATGATTGCTTGCCAGCAAAGTCAACCTGAGAGATATTCTTACATACATGTATAAGCTCATATATATAAATAAAAAAATAAATAGTCTATTATTTGATAGAATTACCTGGCACAGCGGCAAAAATACTTCACCAATTGAATCGTCTCTTGAGAAACGATCATAATCGAAGACATGTAAGTGAAGAACCTAAATAATTTTAAAAATTATTTATTATAGTATGTTTAAATTATGTGAACATCCTTTGAATTGTAGCACTTACGCGCGATTGAAGCTTTTGTATTGGAAAGCCTTCGAAATAGAATGTTTCATTCCAGCGCGGGTTCAAAGTTCTCCTCTTTATCTTGGTTTCCAACCGATGCTTTTTATCCGGCAACAATGTCACTCGCACATAGGGATCGGACGTTCCACTTAAATCCTTTGCTGGCAATTCCTTGCCTTGCAGCACTTTCAGTATAAGCGTCGTGTTTTGAAAATCATATTCCAGTGAAAAGTGAATCTGTCCGACGTTTTCGCTTGGGTCGGTACTATCCAGGTACATATCGGTCATAGAGATGCTTTTATTCTAATAAAAATCAAATTATGTTAAACAACTTCAACTACATTGTAAACGAAATGTAAAAATGAAAATAAACAATTAAGAGTGCTCTAGTCGAGACTGCTCGACTAGGAGATACCCTGAGCCCTGTGGAGAGCCAAATATCAAATCATTCCACTCTTTTTATACCCTCAGCCCATTGAAAATGGGAAATTGGGGTATAATGGTTTTGTGAAAATGTATGTAACAGGCAGAAGGAGGCGTGCCACACGAGTTTTTAAAATAAACTTGACCGGCGCGTGCCATACACGGACCTACAGCAATCAAATTAAGTTTCTAGCTTGTCTAGTTTCTGAAATAGACTCGATCAAACATACGACCAGACATTCAGACGGGCAGACAGACGTACAGGACGAAATCGACTCAGCTCGTCGTCCTGATCAAGAATATGCATGTTACATACATTTAACAAAACCATTATTCTCTGATTTCCCATAAAATAAACAAGTAAGAGTGCTCTAGTCGAGACTGCTCGACTAGGGGATACCCTAAGCCCTGTGAAGAGCCAAATATCAAATCATTCTACGATTTTTTTATGCATACATACAAACAACACATATACACATACATATGCACGCACGCATAAGCGCGCGCGCTGCCAACTGCGCAGTTGACGCAGCGACTGCGCTTGGGCAGTAATGTGGGCTTACTATGGGAAATTAATTGTTTAACAACTTTCTTAGCGATGGACTAACTTAATGAAACTTTCACAACTTATTCATGGCATCCATATATGTGTATTTGCCAAAGCACAAGTGTCTAGTATTTGATTTGCGCTTTTTCAAGTAGGGGGCTATTGGAGGCTAATAGGGTGTGACATCCAAAATCTAAAGATTACATAATCTTCGTATTCATTACACGCAACTACACAACAAATTTGAAGTTTCTAGCTCAATCGATGTACAAGCCTTAAAAACACATTAAAATTATCGATAAATGTTCATAAAATCGAAATAAAATGAGTCATCGGAAAAATTTTATAAACTTGTGCAGCGTATGGTATTAACGAGTATTCATGGCAAATTTCAAGGCTACGTTGCGTAGACTTCACACGTATGTAGCGTTCACACGTACGGACGGACGGACAGACGGACAGGGCTATATCGATTCGTCTTGTCGCGCTGATATATGGCACGCCTCCTTCTGCATGTAACATACATTTAACAAAACCATTATTATCTGATTTCCCATAAAATACAAAAATATCTATGCTTATCAATAAAAGGGAAATGGGACGAGTTAAACTGGATCTGTCATGCATCTTTCTGCTTGTTACATATATTTTCTTAAAACTATTAAATCTTTAATCTCCATTTCAATAAGAAAACTTAAGGGATTAAAATAATTAATAATTGTTTTTAAATACCAATTAATTTGTATATTAATATATACTTAAATATAAGGTCTGAATGATAAGGATACACACCGCTGCATCTTTAGATGTCCCATCACTTGCACTTGCACCTGTGGAAGTATTTGATTTTTTTGTTGGTGTAGCTGCTGGGCCGCCCCTATAATGAATTTTACTCTTTATATAATAATATCATATACATGTGATTTTTTTTTACTTTTAATATCGCTATATAACCAGTTATAAATAACTTAACTTACGTACTACACTTTAGATATTGCATCGTTTGAAATTCCCATTGACACTGATAAATTTATTGAAATAGATGAACGATCGGACAATTACCCAACGAGACTAAATGCGCTTTGAAAATCATTGAAATTGCGTGAGAATGGAAAGTAGAGTGAATATTGTTTGAAAGATCCAATTTAATGACATGAAAAACTATGAGCACACCTCTTTCCCATTAACACCCTAATTGTTTGATTACAAAAAAAGAAGAAAATATAGAAATATGGAAGAACTCACCTATTAGCTATGATTTATATTTGATAAATTTCACTAAATGAAAACTTTTTGAATTTATCCTTCTTATCTTTTGACTACTTATATGAGATATTAGCAATCTAACTCAAGCAAATTTGTATTTATTTGTACTTACCCAATGAGAGGCGTTCGCAGGTTTAAAAATCCATTCAATTTTCGATTAATGTTATTTTGCAGAGGGTTCGTAATCGCTTGGGCAACGGGCACTTGCGGCTTACTAGGCGGATTTCCAGTTTCTAAGATGTCCTGCGCAGCTCTAAAACGTATATGATATGGTGAATATATGCGTCAAAATGTAGATATAGTAGATAATGTATACTACTAATCGTAATTCATTAAGTTGTGTTTCTAAGAAATATTTATATATACAAGATTCTGAGAAAGGCGCCCCTTCAGTTTAGATATCTTACGTCGATTACGTATACCAGACTACCTGGCTAGCTTAAGCCTACCCCTCCAGCCATCGAGTTATGTTTAATGTTAAAAAACTGATTTCTGGATATCATACTCCATACTCATACACACACGACGCCAAAGAGAAACATAGATGCAGAGACTCGTTTGTCTGAATCTTCTAAACAACGAGAAGTAAGGTTAGAAAATAATCGAATACGTATCAGACCCGTTCTTCTGAGACAACAGAACTACGAGAAACAAGTAAGAGTGCTCTAGTCGAGACTGCTCGACTAGGGGATACCCTGAGCCCTGTGAAGAGCCAAATATCAAATCATTCTATGCTTTTTTTATGCATACATACAAACAACACATATACACATACATATGCACGCACGCATAAGCGCGCGTTCTGCCAACTGTGCAGTTGACGCAGCGACTGCGCTTGGGCTGCAATGTAAGCATTACTATGGGAACTTAATTGTTTAATAACTTTTCTTAGCGATGGACTAACCTAATGAAACTTTCACAACTTATTCATGGCATCCATATGTGTGTATTTGCCAAATCACAAGTGTCTACTATTTGATTTACGCTTTTTACAAGTAGGGGGCTATTGGGGACGAATGGGGCGTGGCATCCAAAATCTAAAGATTACATCATCTCCGTATTCATTACACGCAACTACACAACAATGTGTGAATGAATTAGCATTTTTATAAAATGTAAAAAATTCAATAGAATCATATGCTGAAAGTTTCATCAAGTTCCGTTAAGGCAGTCGCAATCTATTAAACAAAACGTTTGGCCAATTATGACACGCACGTGTTAAGCAGCGACAGCAAAATACATTTACATTTACACATACATTGAAACGTGCAAGCGCGTTTGCTTATGCATGGTCACAAATAAATTCAGCGCCATTCATTCTAGCATATTCTTCAACCAAAATTGTTAATGAGTTGTGTTTGCATTTTCAGCGCATCTTTAGTTTTGTATTTGTCAAATATCGCCATACGCCATACGCAGACATTCAACCGACCACCGTTTTTGTATGTACACATATAAATACATATGTTCATATGCGCGCATTTTAGCATTTTCTAAGAATCACAATTGCGATTGATTTATGTTTATATTGTGTTTGCATTAACAGCAGCTTCTATAGTTTTGTATTTGTCAATAGTCGCCCTTGTAGTGAAGTAGTTTCGGATTTGCCAACAGGCAATGCAAAACTGATGTGGCGCAGCAGGTAGATGAAAAGCGTGCAAGCAAAAGTGTCCGCGTTCGAGACACACACACAACGAAAATAACATAACTGACCTAGGCTATACGAAAAATGATAATTTTAGCAGATAAATTATTTGCAGAACTTCAACATTCAAATCGAATTGCATATATTTCTTAATATTTCTCAGACATGCCGTTTGTCGTCGTAGCAATTCTTATTAAGCTTATTTATATAGGTGGCACAGGCATATGAATTTTGCAGCTGGGCGTTACAAATTTTGTTGCCAATTTGCCACGCTCCCAGTAGGCGTAGACATATTATATTTGGCAAGTTCCTAGAAGGAGTCGAGGGTAACGTAACTGTAAAGTTTGTATGCTTACACTCCAAAAATTTGAAAGTTACAGGGTATTTTTTCCAAATACCACGCCCCCAAAGGGGCGTAAGATTTATTTTTGAGGAATCAATAGAGGAGGCCCCCAGTAACACAAACATCCAATTTTGAAGCGTCTAGCTCTAAAACTGTAGGAGCTATAAGCTTTTTGCGATTTGCCACGCCCCCTGAAGGCGTAGGTATGTCCGCCATATCTTTCTGATCTTGGGTTGCTTATCCGAGTATATATATCAAATTTCAAGTCTCTCGCATCAATAGTGCTCAAAATATAGCTGATCTTGTAAAATCACTATATATTCAGATCCGATTTGCCACGCCCCCAGCGGGCGTAGACATAAAATCTTTTTATGAATCTTTATGAATCGTAGCGTTAAGATACGTGCCAAATTTCAGCATTCTAGCTTTAAAACTGTAGAAGTTACAGTTTTCCCGATTTGCCACGCCCCCAATGTTCGTAGATATATCCGCCATATCTTTTTGAACTTGGGTGGTCAACGCAAGTATATGTTCCAAATTTCAACTCTCTAGCTCTTTAACTAATATGATTTCTATGATTTCTATTAACTATGGGCGCAACCATTTTCCGATTTGCCACGCCCCTAGTGGGCATATCCGGAAAATCTTGACACTTTATAATTCGAGGGTATACACGAGTATATGTTCCAAATTTCAAGTCTCTAGCTTCAAAAGCGTAGAAAAATATTGCATTCATACGGACAGACGGACAGACGGCCAGACGGCCAGACGGACGGACTGCAAGACGGACATTTCACAAAACCAATATACTCTTTTTCCCTTTGGGAAACGAGTATAAAAATTCAAGTCTCTAGCTTGTCTAGATGCTTCAATCGATGCGTTCAAACATACGGAGAGACGGACAGACGGACGGACGGATAGACAGAAGGACGGACAGACGGACGGACAGACAGACGGACAGACGGACAGGGCTAAATCGACTCAGCTCGTCGCCCTGATCAAGAATATATGTACTTTGTGGGGTCTGACTCGCCTCCTTCTGTCTGTTACATACATTTAACAAAACCATTATACCCTGATTTCCCATTTTCAATGGGCTCAGGGTATAAAATGAAACGTTGCATCAGTGAACCACTGTCAACGTTTCAATCTGGTGTTGCATGCAGGGATGCCAACCCTCCGTCTTTTTACGTAGATCTCCGTATTTTAAAGGAGATCTACGTGCCTACGTGTGATGAGACTAAAACTACGTACCTTTAAAAAAAATTGCAAAATACCCTAAAAACTAAAATTTTTGGGTAATATCAATATATTATGAATTAAATATCAAATATGATCTTAGAACCTTCTGACAAACACCTAAGATATTTGAATCAAAACATGTAAAATTTTTTGTAAAACATGTACATAAATAAATATGTATAATTTGAACAATGTAATTTGCTTTCTAAAACGATAAATGAAATTAATAACAACGAAGTACAATACAGTTAATTTAAAAATTTAATGGTTTTTTCATTTTTTATACCCTGAGCCCATTGAAAATGGGAAATCAGGGTATAATGGTTTTGTGAAAATGTATGTAACAGGTAGAAGGAGGCGTGCCACGCCCCATAAAGTATATATATTCTTGATCAGCGCGACAAGACGAGTCGATATAGCCCTGTCCGTCTGTCCGTCTGTCCGTCCGTCCGTGTGAACGCTTAGATATTTTTAAGTACGAAACGTAGAGACTTCAAATTTTACATGAATACTCGATAATACCACACGCTGCACAAGTTTATAAAATTTTTCCGATAACTCATTCCATTTCGATTTTATGAGCATTTATCGATAATTTTAATGTGTTTTTAAGGCGTGGTTTGTACATCGTTTCAGCTAGAGACTTTAAATTTGCGTGTAGTTGCGTGTAATGAATACGGAGATTACGTGATCTTTAGATTTTTGATGCCACGCCCCATTCGCCCCCAATAGCCCCCTACTTGTAAAAAGCGCAACTCAAATAGTAGACACTTGTGCTTTGGCAAATACACACATATGAATGCCATTAATAAGTTGTGAAAGGTTGATGCACTTATTCCATCGCTAAGAAAAGTTATTAAACAATTAAATTCCCATAGCAATGCTCACATTGCAGCCCAAGCGCAGTCGCTGCGTCAACCGCGCAGTTGGCAGAGCGCGCGCCTATTCCTGCGTGCACATGTATGTGTATGTGTTGTTTGTATGTATGCATAAAAAAAACGTTGAATGATTTGATATTTGGCTCTTCACAGGGCTAAGGGTATCCCCTAGTCGAGCAGTCTCGACTAGAGCACTCTTACTTGTTTGATATTGTTTTTAAGCTTAAAAAAAAGTACGTAGATCTACGTATTTCAGCAAAACTGTGCTACGGAAAAACACGTAGATTTTTTAGCCTGGCTACGTAATTCTCAAATTTTGACGTGGCATCCCTGGTTACATGTGTCTTAAAGCATTTCTTGGAAAACATCCGCGAGTACAATTCGTGTTTCTAAATGACATCTGAACCAGACTCACACTCAAGAAAATGATGAACAATGTTATCGAGGCGACAATTTTTACTGGAAATTCAAATGTGAAGACGTACTGTTGTCACGTATCCCTATAATTCCGACAGAAATGCCATGTAAATATTTGAATATTTGTGTACAGATTTTTCTATACAATTAATTTTCTTAAATTTAGTTTAGTTTTTTACGTAGCAACGATCGTCGTATATATTTAGTTTAATTTTTATGTTGTATATATAGGATATAACATAATCTGGTTGGAGCCGAAAATTTACATATGCTTACCTCAAGCTGTAGCTACTTGATTCCTCGTCTTCATTCGGTTCAATAAACTGCAATTGAGACCTTTTGTGCCGCCACCACAGATAGCCACCGGCCAAAAAAAGTGCTATCGCAATAATTAAGCCCAGTATAGCTAGGCAAGCTATTAGTATTATGCTCGCCATGTCTGAAAACAAGTTTAAATAAATCCATATCAGAATCCTTGCATATGCAGTTAAGTATAGCCGACCATAGAATACATATCATCGGTATACGTGATAATAGAAAAGCAGGGTTTATATATTTAAAATTAAAACTACTAGAATTGACAAAAGAATGAGTGTTGGCACTTAATCAATATCTCCAACTTTTTGAACGAGCATAGAAAATTACGCTTGGAAATAATTTAAGTATTCAAAAATCAATGGCGTCTCGCTTCGTACCAAACTATCCCAAGATTTAAATACAATCATTCGTGAAATAATTTTCATTGTAAAAACTTTAATTACAATTGTAATTATAATAACTTGTAACTGAACATCATTTCTTCTTACGAAAACCAAAAAGTCCATTCCTGACAAAACTGTTTGGACTGCACAGAGCTAAAATAGTAAATTTTAAATTAAATTATTAAAGTTCGCAAATCAAATGTATTAAGTAAAGTTGAATTAAGGATTTAAAGTAACATATTATAAATAAATATCGCAACTTTAGATGATAGATATAAGGGATACCCTGAATTCCGAGTTAACTGCGATTTTTAATACTAAACTCCAAAACGTGTACCTAGGCATTGTTACACGAAGCACACGGAGTTACACAGTATGAAGCACATACACCTATGCATGCCTGTGTGTTTTTACTCCAAAGAAGTGTAAGCTCATAGAGATTTTCGAATGAACACCCTGTTTTTGCATTATCCCCACTGAGGTGCGAAAATTAAAAATAAAAGAAACTAATGTTTCCCGGAGTAGAATCCACAACTCTTTGACAACGTGCATCAATCTACCAACTTAGATCGTTTACTACTTGAATACCAAGTGGCGAATACAAGACTAGAATAGCAGCTCGGAATTGCAAGAGAATTCAACAAGAATAGTTAGTAAGTTATCGAAAATTGGGAAAAAAGTTGAGGGACCTAAAAGGTTTTAAGACAGACGCGTACATTAAGAGAGATGGACGGACAAACCTAGGTCAACTCAGCTTGGCATGCTGATTTTAAATATTTGTGGCTTATGGGGTCTGCCACGCCACTTTCTGCCTGTTACATTCAATTTAAAGAAACCATATATACATATATATATTTATATATATATATATATTATTTATATATATGTATACATATACACACATATATGTTGTACAAGGCATACGCATGTGTATATCATCATATTCAATATTTAATTGTGCTTGTCCTACAATGAACCTTACAGAGAAAAGTTTTGTGTTACCTTTTAAATGTTTTCATATATATGTATATATGTGTATAGGTACGTAGTCCTTTTGAATAATTAAAGCCAAAAAACTGTATTACGACGCATTAACTCATGTGATATATTTTTTTTATACAATATATATTTTAGGCACAAATATGGAAACAATATATATTTTCTATTTGGTTTATTTGTATTCTATACATATGTATATACATATATATACATATATATATATATATATATATATATATATATATATATATATATATATATATATATATATATGTGTGTGTGTTTAATTGCAACTCTGTTTCACATTATATATATTTTAAACAATTTTTCATGTATTTTTTGGGCTTTATAAAACACTTTGCTTCGGCGACTTATGTATGTATAAGTAAATGTGACTAAGCAGCAGGGGATGACGATGACAGTAACCGACGAACTGGTAAAAGGAAAACCGCCGAAAACTGAAAAGCTCGTCCATCTCTGTGGAGAGTCGGAGGTTGATATTGGAAAACAAATGTACATATGTACAGATAAATGTGCATATATATATGTATGTATATATATGCAGATAGATCTAAATGACAGTTGAATATGAACTAAATTGCCGAACGAACTGTATTTTGACAATAGCATTTGGTAGGTGTAATTCTACCTGTAAATGCTGCCATCTCAGCCAAACTTACCCACATTACTATGGAATATTTAACTTTTATTTATCTCACGTGTATATTTATTTATAAAAATATGTATATATATATATATACACACACACATAATATATATATATATATATATATATATATATATATATATATATATATATATGTGTATTATAAGAGTTGTAACTGTGCTTGGGAAAGCTCATTTGGCGGGTCTTTTGCGCAGGTCGTCTTCTAATTCCCATATAAGCCGAAGCCAACACAAATTGTGAGTTTTATAACTTTCATAAATTCTACAATTGTTTTTTTTTCTTTCTTTTTTTTTTTGTTTTATGAAAAGTTCATGTAAATTAAAAAAGTATATTTTCAAAAATTACATATACAAAAAAATGATCGATTATCGAAATCATTTTCACTTGGCTTGACTCAGATCGTTTTTTATCTTTACTATTTCTACTAGTTTCTTTTCAAACAATCTATTGTTAATAAATAATTGTTTGTATTGTTATTGAAGGGAAAACAACTTAAAATATATTTGAAGACAAATTCTGTTATTGTGAGTTTATCAATAATGCTCATAATGGATATATAATATAAAATACTATATCGTTTTCTGTAAATGGGTCATCGTTCAGTATTATAAAAGTATAAAAGCCAAAGAAGGTCTAAGTGATCCGTTCAAGCCTACATACTAAATGATTAAGCGAAACAAGATCCAAAAGATCAAAGATCTCTGTGTGTATTGTATAAGTCTACAGGATATCTGTTAGTCATGATAGCGTAACCGAAGAGGTGAAATCCAGAGGAATTTTATTGTAATGTCAATTCGTACCGAGAGAGAAAGCCACCAAACACACATAGAGGGATACATATATATATAGATATAGAGAAAGAGTGAGAGTAGGAGCGGGAGAAAGAGGAGGGCAAACAAGAGCGAGAGGCAGAGAAACAAGCGTTTTAATGGTTCTCCGGACCATGCGCTTTAAGAATTTTAATATCTGCGCATGTCGCAGGCCTCATCAAACGCATGTCTGGTATTGCTCTATCAGAGTGGAGAAAATTTTCCCTTTTTTTTCGAATTATTCAACGCGCCTTCTAAGCGCACTAGTCGTCCACACATGCATAAACACATGTATGAAAAAATAAAAGAGAAGTGAGAGAGAAAAGAGCTATTTTTGCCGTTGATTCGACCAGCTGCCCAGAATCAGAGCCAACTCAATTTAAGTTTAGTCGAAAGGTACCCGTATCGCACAACGCACCTCACATTTCAGTGTTTGAAAATTATGTGTGTAGGTACATATATATCTATGTATGTGTAGGTACATGTATCTATGGGTGTGCATGCGTAGCTCACATGTTTGTGAAGGTACACACACACGCACACTCATTGGTACATTTGTGTTCGTCTGGTTGTGTAGATACACATACATATGTCTTTTCCCATAACTCCGAGTGCAGTTCACTGGATACGCGTGGAGCATGCTCTAAAATGATGTCCAAGTACTCAATCAAAACATTGAAAGAGCAAAATTATGTTACATGTCTATATCTATGTATATATATATACAATAATATATATATATATATATATATATATATATATATATATATATATATATATATATATATATATAGAGCGCGAGAAAGAGATATGTATGTGTATTGTGTAATAATTGTGTAACGTTCATAAACCAATTTGAATGTAAATATATTCAAATTTCCTTATTCAATAAATTAAAGTGATGCAATAAATGCAATATATGTACACACATATATATACAAAGATAATATTTATTGTAACTGACCTTTCAGACCCATCGGCTCTAAAAATGAATAACACAATAGCAAACAATAGAACAAAATCGCAATACGAAATAATGGAATTGGCTTAGAAAAGACAATATCAATTTTTTTAACGAAAAGAATGCCCCAGATATACAGGTAAACTAAAAATATATGTATATATATATATATATATATATATATATATATATATATATATATATATATATATATATATATATATATATATATATATATATATATATATATACTTATTTACACAGATAAATATTTCATGTGCTTTCTTCCTGGTAGATTTATGTTGTTGAAATCGGGCTTATAGGACATTCAATGATATATAACGTGCGCAAGGTATGTTTATACCAGAAACACTAAGAAGCTGTATGATCGAGACGGACGTATCTTCCTATTTACAAACATCATCGACCGGGCAGGTAAAAACTATATATATATATATATATATATATATATATATATATATATATATATATATATATATATATATATATATATATATATATATATATAAACTATAAATTGCGGGCTATAACTAAAACTTTTCGCTAGACTTAATGCCAAAACAACAGAAAAGGATGCCAGATTATCCGAGAAAATATTGAGTAAATATCAAGTTTTTCAAGACAACGTCTCCGCCCCACATCATTGTCTTCATGTCAATGCTGCTTTGATTAACTGCAAACGATTAACTCAAAAATGGAATTGAAGACGACTAACAGACATATAGTAAATTAGACATTGTTAATAAAATAGTTCTCAGCGAACTTCTGTAGAACTGTTTCCAACAGGCACAAATCGGCGTTGTGGCGGACGTCGTAATGTGTAGAATATCTACAACGCTAGAATCAAGAGCCGAGTTGTATGCTATTTTCATCAAAGTCCGTTAAGTAGAACCAAAGTCGTGAAAAAACTCGCAAAAAGTACCAAGAAATTCCAAAGACAAGAATTCCAGGCATTTGCTCCATTTCATGAGGTTTCTACTTGAATTGGCCAGGAAGGCATACGTGATGCGCGTGTGGTTCGACTCCTCTTGGAGCAGAAAATTGCTCTCAATACGCTCACCACTCATAGAGGTGTTACTACATAGAGAAGATAGCAAACAGAAGTTGAAGAGAGATCAAGGATAGAGAAGAAAGATAAAAATTGCATATATACAAATAGAAAATAAGAATAAGAAGTCATGAAATTAATTCCGATTTTTAGTTATAGCCCGTTTAAGTATATAAAAATATGATTGCAAAAGCAAACATTTAAAGCGATCCATATATAATTGAAATTTTTTAAACATCAATTCAGATATATGTATATATATATATATATATATATATATATATATATATATATATATTCTGAATACTTTATTGTTTCATTACATATAATTGCAATCCTACTCTAAATTGACTTCTGAGTATATATGTATGTTTACAATGCCACTAATTAAATTAATTCTAATTGTTAGGTATAATGAAAAAATGCTCTGGATTTGTAGGAAAATAAAATAATAAATGCGATTTCCATATTACACCATTAATCAAAAATATTTAAAAATGTAACTAAAGAAAATTTATTAATACATTGACTTTTTTCTAATCAAATTCTTGGTGTATGTCTCTCTCTCTCTCTCTCTCTCTGTATATGTATATGTGTGTGTGTGTGTATGTATATATACATATGAAAAAACATAAATTGTGTGCATCTTGTTTGTCCTCTCTCAACTCTCACCCTTTACTTTTTAACTTTTGCTGTGCAAGTTTGTGTTCTTTTTCTTTAGCATATGTGTTTCCTTCCATACTTGACTTGTTTAAAAATTATCCTGATAAATAAACATATAATTTCAAAACTGCAACTTTTCTACTGTCGGAGCTTCGATTATAGTGGACGTTAGTTTTGATTAAGATTCATAAATTATTATATATAATAAATTGTACAATAGTTGAACTACTTCATGTCGTCTGTCTATCGTCTATCATCCATCATCCATGTGATATTGGGGGGTTACAACAGCGAGTTATTAAAATTTTAATATTCATAAGAATCCAGATATTGTCTTGGGCTTTCAGGAACTATGGGACTCAAATTGTATATATAATGTAATGGTTTTTCGGATTATCGCTTAATTATGATAGATTAAGTCTGCTGATATAATAATCAAAATATAATAGTATATAACTTCATTCTATAACAATTTTAGTTAACTTTTCATTAAAATCAAATAATAAAAACATTAAAAAAAATCTTTAATTTAATATTTTAAAATAAATAGATTCCTAATGAAAGTAGTAATAGGCATAATTAGAGTGACGGAATCGTAGACCAGATCTGTTTCCATTCCAGTTGCTCGGAGTTGGAACTAAAGATTTTACTAACGACAGATAAATCTCCAAGGACATTATTTGTATTACAGACATTAACAAGAATGATTACCTTCCCAACAGCCTTTAAATAATCTTATAAATTTATCCAGTTCTTGTACGATCGGGAGGGGATCTAAGGTGTCAGGGTGTCCTGGCTTTAATTTTTGCTTATATGATTACAAGTCAAGAAAAGCGTCCAACACTTGATATATATATGTTTATGTGAATATGTAAACATGTGTATCTATATGTATATTTAGACTAAATGCATTTGGTTTGAATGTATATCGATATCTGTGTTATATTTATTTGTATCATGTGTTCCAAAACCTATATTATCACACCTATAAGAAATTATTGGATGTATTTCTGTTAGATGATAACACAGTTGAATCCCATTTTCACGAAATATATATAAATAATTATTAAATTTTAGAGGCTTGTAAGTTTCCAAGAATTATTTTTCTGATACTAAGCTCCATATTACCTCACATCAATCAAATTGACATTCAGTAACAAATCTAGCCGAAATTTTAAAGTATTTGTCTCTTGTTTCACACTTAATGGAAGAACGGAATTGGTTGATAAAATTAAATTCATTCAGTGCAAACATTTTTGAATCTCTGATTGCTACTTTATTGAAGCATTGCTGCCTATAACTAAACCATAATATGATTGAGATAACTCAGGTTCGAATCTTTTGTTAATTACTTAGTTGACTGTGGAAATATGATTTTTTTCGAACTAGGAAAACCAAAAACAAAAAAATCATTTCATCATCAATCGAACTATTTTCTAGCTGTTTTATATATATATATATATATATATATATATATATATATATATATATATATATATATATATATGTATGTATATGTATATATGTATATATATATATTTGGTTTAATCTGACTTTTTCTAAAATATATGTATATGAATGCTTGATATATTATTTAAAAAAAAATTGTTGTGTGTTTTTGGTGTGTGTTTTAAATGTTTTAATGTGAGTCACTATATGTAACAACATTTTTATGCAGTTTAGCACAAAAAGTTTTCACCTCTTGCAATTAATTTGTAGTCGAAAGTGAAACCGAAACAGTAAAATTACCTCATAAAAGAAATAGAAGAACAAAATGTTTTTTCCAAATTTATCAATGATTGTATAGTTTAAGAAAGCTCTAGTCGGGGGTGACCGACTAGGAGATACCGTGCACCCCATCCTATCTGCAACAGACCTTCAGTTGGGAGATGATCATGAGGCGGTGGGGAGGGGGGTTGTTGGTAGGTAATTAATAAAAACAGGTGGTATCCAAAATGTAACAAAAATTGAAAAGTTTGAAGGGTCTAGCTCTAAAGGTGTGTGAGATATAATTTTATAACCTGTTTTCTATACATCAATAACATTACAACAAAAGTGGTTATCGATCATACGAAGTAACCTGCGCGTATATATATATATATATGTATGTATATGTATATTTATATTTTTATATCCTGAGCCCATTGAAAATGGGAAATCAGGGTATAATGGTTTTGTGAAAATGGGCAGGCAGAAGGAGGCGTGCCACACCCCATAAAGTATATATATTCTTGATCAGCGCGACAAGACGAGTTGATATAGCCCTGTCCGTCTGTCCGTCTGTCCGTCCGTCCGTCCGTCCGTCCGTGTGAACGCTTAGATATTTTTAAGTACGAAACGTAGAGACTTCAAATTTTACATGAATACTCGATAATACCATACGCTGCACAAGTTTATAAAATTTTTCCGATAACTCATTCCATTTCGATTTTATGAGCATTTATCGATAATTTTAATGTGTTTTTAAGGCGTGGTTTGTACATCGTTTGAGCTAGAGAAAAAAAAATTTCTGTGTAGTTGCGTGTAATGAATACGGAGATTACGTGATCTTTAGATTTTGGATGCCACGCCCCATTCGCCCCCAATAGCCCCCTATATGTAAAAAGCGAAAATCAAATACTAGAGACCTGTGCTTTGGCAAATACATACATATGAATGCCATTAAAAAGTTGTGAAAGTTTGATGCACTTAGTCTATCGCTAAGAAAAGTTATTAAACAATTTAGTTGCCATAGTAATGCACACATTTCAGCCCAAGCGCAGTCGCTGCGTCAACTGCGCAGTTGTCAGGGCGCGCGCTTATGCTTGCGTGCATATGTGTGTGTGTGTGTGTGTATGTGTTGTTTATATGCAAGCATAAAAGAATAGGGCTTAGGGTATCCCCTAGTCGAGCAGTCTCCACTACAGCACTCTTACTTGTTGATCTTGGGTGGTTAACACAAGTATACATTCCAAATTGAAACTTTCTAGCTCTTAAAGTAATATGTTTTCTGGTATACAGGAAAATACGTTTTCCGATTCCGTCTTAGTAATATCTTGACACTTTATAATTTATGTAGAAATGGTTTGCATTCACACGGCCGGACGGACGGAGCACGATAGACATTGAACACAATGAATATATTTTTTCTCTTTTGGGAAAGAGTATAAAAATAATTTTTTGCCTCAAAAAATTGCATTCTTAAAAATTAAACATTAAATTTATCAAAATATTTGTTGTAATTGTTACATAGTTTAAATTTATTAATTCTAAATATTTATACATATTTGACTTTCTTTAATTTATTTAAGTTGTTTTCCCTACAAGACAGGCAAGATAGTCGAAATCAGCAACAACCGACTGTAAATTACTTTGTGTTTTTGACAGTTGAATATTTGACTTTTTACCGATTTCGATAGGTCGCAACAGTTTATATGTCTCACAGTTTTCATACCCTGAGCCCATTGAAAATGGGAAATCAGGGTATAATGGTTTTGTGAAAATGTATGTAACAGGCAGAAGGAGGCGTGCCACACCCCATAAAGTATATATATTCATGATCAGCGCGACAAGACGAGTTGATATAGCCCTGTCCGTCTGTCCGTGTGAACGCTGAGATATTTTTAAGTACGCAACGTAGAAACTTGAAATTTTACATGAATACTCTATAATACCATACGCTGCACGAGTTTATAAAATTTTTTCGATAACACATTCCATTTCGATTTTATGAGCATTTATCGATAATTTTTATGGGTTTTTAAGGCGTGTACATCGTTTGAGCTAGAGACTTCAAATTTGCTGTGTGGTTACGTCTAATGAATGTAGTAATGTCTAATGAATACGGAGATTACGTCATCTTTAGATATTGGATGTCACGCCCCATAGCCCCCTATTTGTAAAATGAGCAAATCAATTACTAGAGACTTGTGCTTTGGCAAATACATACATATGAATGCCACTAATAAGTTGTGAAAGTTTTATGCATCGCTAAGAATAGTTATTAAACAATTAAGTTCCCATAGTAATGCCCACATTGCTGCCCAAGCGCAGGTGCTGCGTCAACTGCGCTTATGCTTGCGTGTATATATGTCTGTGTGTATGTGTTGTTTATATGCATGCATAAATGATGCGTAGAATGATTTGATATTTGGCTCTTCACAGGGCTCAGGGTATCCCCTAGTCGAGAAGTCTCGACTAAAGCATTCTTACTTGTTTATCTCTAACCTTCCGATTAAAAAATATTAGTCAACTAACTAAGGAGGAGTGAATGCCACTTTATATAGATCTACAGCTATTGATGATGTTATCGACATACATATATATATTAACTATTCTCAACATGAGCATATATCATTTATAGTTAAAAATACAATATATTGAATTATACGAATGCGAACCCAAATTTCGTTTTAACAATTGTATTTTGTAATACTGATATTCACTGAGGTTAATTTTGTTTGAAAACAGCTTTAAAGTTGTTTTATACGGTTTCATTTTCGTTATAAACGTATGTAGAAGAAAATACTTAATCTCTTGTAAATCTGTGCAAGCTATACACATTGATGCTAATTCGAAATAAACACTTACAAATATATAATCTATTTGTGCGTATCTTTTTTATGTGTAGGATGAATTTCACCCATTCATTGAGGCATTATTACCATACGTCAAATCATTCTCGTACTCTTGGTTTAACTTGCAAGCTGCTAAACGAAAGTATTACAAGAAACACGAGAAGCGCATGTCGTTGGAAGAAGAAAGACATTGCAAGGACGAGCTACAGGTAAATACATCACCTGTCCAGTATAATGCATATATACATAATTTTCAAATAATATATATGTATGGGGTATCATTTCTTTGATAGAATGAAAAGACAGAAGTGAAACAGAAGTGGGCGTCACGACTTTTGGGTAAATTGCGAAAGGATATAACACAAGAAAGTCGAGAGGATTTTGTTCAATCGATAATCGGGAAACGTAAATCGATTTGTGTCTTATCTAATCCCGATCAAAAAGGCAAAATGCGACGCATCGACTGCCTGCGGCAAGCCGACAAAGTCTGGCGTCTTGATCTTGTCATGGTTATACTCTTTAAAGCAATACCATTGGAGAGTACGGATGGCGAGCGCTTGGAAAAGAATCCCGAATGCCTCCACCCAGGTCTATGTGTCAATCCCTATCACATAAACGTCTCCGTCAGGGAATTGGATTTGTATTTGGCGAATTTCATTAATACGCATAATTCCTCGATGAATACAATCTCCACCTCATTGCTTACTAGCCGATCGGCCCAAGTTGCCATTTGCAGTCAAAACCGAAACAATAATATCCCAGTTGACAGAAAAGATGACGATGATATTGATGCGAAAACAAAAGGCCTTCGTCACAATCCATACAATGGTGTTGTATGCAATGATATTATCTTGGCTACTGGAGTTTTCTCATCACAGGAGCTCTGGACACTATCCAAAGGTAACGCACTATTTCCCAAGGAATTTCATGAAATTAAAAATTTTAAGTTTCATATATAAAAAACGAAGTTTAATAAATTTAAAGGTGAAGCACCGTACTCGAAGATACCCTTGACCCTCTTGGGAGCTGATATTCCAAAAAAGCTATTAACTTAATATTTTGGCACGAGTTTATCATTTTTGACAGCTTATCCTACTTGCTTATTATCGATAATAATCGATAATTTGATTTCATTTATTCAGTGAAATTTAAAATCGGTAAAGCTAGAGATTTCAAATAGTTCCGTGGATTGAATACGGAGATTTTGTAATTTTACATTTTGGATCCCACGTATTTCAATTAGCTGTGATTGAGCAAATACATATGAATATTCTTATTAATTTCTTAAAGCATGGAAGCATGATAGTCCATCTACAAAACCACTGATTCAAACAATAAGTTCCGATAGTACAGCAGCCCAAGTGCTGCCGCTGTGTACACTGCGTATTTAGCAGAGCGTGTGCTTCGAATAATGGGAATATCAGCTCGGCGCTTGAGCAGTCTCCACTAGAGCAATGTTGTTTTTGGTAGGCGAATATATACGATTTTAAAAATTATTAGTCTTTTGTTACTTAAAATGCAAATTACTTTACTAACGTAATATTTTAAGGAAAATAAAAAAAAAAAACATTTTACATGACAAAACATAATAATGAATACTAATATAATAATAATATAATATAAATATTTATATATAGATTCAATACTGGATGAAGTCAGTGATAATAGCTTGCAAACAAGCATTATTAAAAGGGAAAATCTGGGAACGGCTTTTGACTGTAATACATATCAACTGACCCCCGATTCACCGATATCCAGCTCCCAGAGTCAAGCACAGGCAGGTGCTATTGTCGCCAATCCTATTCCTGGCGGCTATAGCAGTGAGTATTACCAATTTAAGTGGGATAAATAATATCGTTAATCCTCTGCAGTTGACTTTGTCGATCAGAACCAGAGAAGCGTGCATCTATCGTCGTCTCCATTGCTGCGCGCTGATACAACAAATGGTTCGAGCGATGGATGTAAAATCGACCAAAGCTCGTCGCCTCCATTAATTTCGTGTACAGCAACATCTGGTACCGAGAACTGCCCAACTGGCAGTTTCTCTGTCGTCCTCCGATCAGCAGAGAGTATCAATCCCAACGAGGAACCATCAACGGCTGATCCTGAATCCTCAATATCTTTGAATCGATACACACCACTGAATAGTCGCCCAATTGCAACGATGCCGACAATTCGATCAGCAGAAGGTAAGCATAACCTTACATGAACAGTCAATGCCATAACCATTAGAATGGTTTACAAAGAAGCTAGATGGAATTTTGCAAGCGAAGCCAACTGCAGCCAACTACAGCCAACTACAGCCAACTTCGACATAAGAAATAACATCATTGCATTTAGATTTGACAAGCCGCAATGGGCGTGTCACATATTATAAAGCTCTACATGGGGGCAGATTAAATTTTAAGCGCCCGAACTCAAGAATTAGGATGGGACGTACTGTAACCCTGATAAATGAGCTCCGCTCTTCAGTTTGACCTCCTAAACAGATCGAATGTAACCTCTATGAGGCTCCATCATTGTCATAGCTTTAGAGCGAGGATTTCCTTCAGTCCAATTACTTTGTATTCCTATTATGTCTCTTTCCAATGTATTGCAGCCATATTGCATCACAACTGCTCCACGTTTCTGGCGACGTCTGTTAGTCCGGTTAATACGATCTATTACCCGCAACATAGCAGCCCACGACTTATGGCTCATGCTATATTAGATCAAGAACATGAACATGCCACACAGCAACAGCAGCAGCAACAGCAGCAGCAGCAGCAGCAGCAGCAGCAGCAGCAGCAGCAACAGCAACAGCAACATCACACTAGCGATTCACACGATATAACCGATTTTGTGACGTACGTTTGCCAAGATGGAGCAGGAGGAGGAGGGCATTCAACTAGCATAGCAGCAGCAGCCGCAGCAGCAGCAACCCTGGAGAGTCCTGTCTTTCAGCATTCACAGCATGCGCATCAGTTATCCACACATCACAGTCACCATTCGACACATTATCAACTCCATCCACAGTTGAGAACGACAAAGTTGACGACAGCTCCAACGTCGACCCATTACCATAGCACAATGTTGCCGCCAATGCTGCCGCCGATGGCTCGACCTGTTGCCATAATACGAACCAGTGCAGATTTGGCAATGGTCACAGGTCAGTCTGCGGCCTCATCCACATCCTCGTCCCCGTCCTCGTCGGCCAAGGGCAGCACATTAACCAACGAGGATGAGAATCGTAACATCAGTTCAATAGACGGCGGCAATCAGAGTCCAGTCAATCCAGAGATAGATCCCAACACAAATGCAGATTGCACCACCCTGGTGGCAAGATCTTCGCCTCAGCCACATCCAGCGACCAGTCCTCATATTCATTCAACCGACACTCTGAGATGTAAAATGCCATCGATTGCCTCGAATTCTCTAACTCGAATCGCAGCGCCAATGTACCCAACGGCGAATAGTCGAGAGTATTTCAATCACTTTCATACCCAATCGACATCGGTAAGTAGTACTAATTTCTAGGTTTAACTGTTGACTGTAATTACTAACCATTATTATACCCAGAACCCATTATTAATGGCTAATTTGAGATTTCCGTTTGTCCGTTTCTCCGCATGAACGTGCGCCATTTCGCCGCTATTGAATCTGGAAAATATCAGGATTTATCCACTACCCATACTAGTGGCTCGGCTCTGAAAATTGAATTTTCCGGAATATCAGAAATCCTGTTATTTACAGTGGTGGATACATATCAACACTTACCGGCTGCGCGGATTTTCGAAGAAAAATGTGGCTTCTATAGTTTTATAGTTCGAAATTAACAATTTAAAAACTAAATTTCTGTTCAGCTCTTCTATTGATTTTATATATTAATACCAGTCGGTGAGAGCGGTATATGAAAAATCTATATCTCTTCAGTTGGTAGTGCCCGTGTGTGATCACGTGTTATTAAAATTTCTATGACATACACAAGAAGCGTAGAACGATTATAGTTGTTTCTCTCTATACACTGATCAGAGTCCAAGTCTCTTAGTCGCAAACTCCCCACTAAGCACTTAGAGCCGCTTAATCCACATTTAGAATTTATGTGATTTCGATTTATTAAACAAAACGTTTGGCCAATATTCACACGCACGTGGCAAGCAGCGACGCGCAGCAAAAAACATTTACACATACACATACATTGAAACGTGCAAGCGCGTCTACTATGCATGTGCAGAAATACATTCAAGGCCATTCGTTCTAGCATATTCTTCAACCAAATTCTGTTTGCATTTTCAGCCGCTTCTGTAGTTTTGTATTTGTTATATATCAGCCCTTTACACGCATACATTGAAACAGACCACCGTTTTTGTATGTACACATACTCATACGTTCATATGCGCGCATTTCAGCATATTCTAAGAATTACAACTGCGATTGATCTGCTTCTTTAGTTTTGTATTTGTAACATATCGCATTGTAGTACTACTTTCCGTTTTGCAAACAATCAACGTAATACTGGTGTGGCATAGTGGGTAGACGCAAAGCGCGTAAACGAAAGATCGAGGGTTCGAAACTCAGTGACAACAGCGTAACTTTTTTTATTTTTTTTTTTAAATCTATAAACATAAGGTGGTCGTGCTAGTTGAGATGACGCGCTTTAACGTTACACATGTAGTAAATAGATGTAGGTTCAAGCCCAGGTGCGGTGATGTTTGCTTTCTTTTCATTTTTTTTTTTATTTATTTAATTATTTATTTATTTTTGATTTACATACATTCTAGTTGAATAAAATTTCAAAATTATAATTTAATTTTGGAAAATTTAATATTATATGCAAGCTATATAGCGTATTAAACAATGCAAGTTGGACGGGGCTCAGGGTATCTCCTAGTCGGGCACCTCCGACTAGAGTTTTCTTACTTGTTTTTTTTAATTTTTATACCCTGAGCCCATTGAAAATGGGAAATCAGGGTATAATGGTTTTGTGAAAATGTATGTAACAGGCAGAAGGAGGCGTGTCAGACCCCACAAAGTATATATATTCTTGATCAGGGCGACGAGCTGAGTCGATTTAGCCCTGTCCGTCTGCCTGTCCGTCCGTCTGTCCGTCTGTCTGTCCGTCTGTCCGTCCGTCTGTCCGTCTGTCCGTCCGTCCGTATGTTTGAACGCGTCGATTGAAGCATCTAGACAAGCTAGAGACTTGAATTTTTTTTGTTGGGTCCGTGGATAGCACGCGCAGGTCAAGTTTGTTACCAAAAAACGATATCTATTTTTGTTGTTTTGTTATCGATTTTAAACCTTATCGAAAACAGGTTATAAAATTTTATCTTTTTTTATATTTTTATACCTTTAGAGCTAGACCCCTCAAATTTTGCATATAGATTCATGTGAATTTTATGCAATTTCTATTTTTTTATTTTTTGGATACCGGCTCTTTTTACTAATTAACCCCCCCCCCCCTGCCTAATACCCCCATCGAGAGTCTGTTGCAAATATAACCATGTAAATAAATTAACATTTTTATAAAATGTAAAA
>JAWNPG010000034.1:1167500-1217500 GCA_035045145.1 Drosophila meridionalis
CAGCAGTATGATATGTGTCGGTGTATATATATTTAAAAAATTAAGTAACATTTGTATTAAATACAAAAAAAAAATACATAAATATATATAATACTAATACCAATAAGTATAATTATAGCAATAGTAAGAATCAAGAACTAAAAGCAAAATTTAATATATTTATTGTACGTCGACAAATTGGCTGTGAATATATAGTCTATTGCTAATGCTGATTAGATACACTCGAGCATATATTAGTATATATATATATATATATATATATATATATAAGACAGATATTGTTATTCATATTGTGTGCAAGTGCGAGTGGAGCGCATTTGAAGCAACTTAACCTAAAAAAAGAGTGCTCTTAGTTACTTTATTAGTAAATATACCAATATCTATATATACCATGTATATACATAGTAATCAATTGTAACATTAAAAAATAAAATAACAAATCAAAATCCAATTTTATCGACTTTGCATATCTTTGTTAACGACTAACAAAAAACAAGTAAGAGTGCTCTAGTCATGAGGCTATCCTGACCCCTGACATGAGTTCATATTTCAATTATTCAACGTTTCTTTTATGCTACATATAAACAATAAATTCACATACACATACACACAATCACATACGTGCTCATAAGCACACTTTCTGCCCACTGCGCAGGTGCTGCGTCGACTCGAAAAATTATGATAAACTCGTACTGCATATACACGAGTACACATTCTCTAGCTTATGTAATTTGCGAGATCTTCGTGTTCATACGGACGGACGAACGAAGCTATACCGACTCGTCTTGTCGCGCTGATCAAGAATATATATACTTAATGGAGTGAACTGGGGCTTCTTTTTGCCTGTTATATTCATTTTAACTAAAACAGTATACCCTGATTTCCATTTTTCAATGGGTTCAGTGTATAGCAGATTGATTTTATTTCAAAACAAGTAAGAGTGCTCTAGTCGAGACTGCTCGACTAGGATATCCTGAGCCCTCTGAAGAGCCAAATATAAAATTATTCTACATACAAACAACACATACCCACATACATAAGCATGCACACATAAGCGCGCGCTCTGCCAACAGCGCAGTTCACGCAGCGACTGTGCTTGAGGTGCAATTTGGGCATAACTATGCGAAATTAATTGATTAATAATTTTTTTTGGCGATGGACTAACTTCATCAAAATTTCACAACATATTAATTGCATTCATATGTGTGCATTTGCCAAAGCACAAGTCTCTACTATTTGATTTGCGCTATTTACAAATAGATCGCGAGGCGAATGGGGCGTGGCATTCAAAATCTAAAGATAACGTAATCTCCGTATTCATTACACGCAAATACACAGCAAGTTCGCGATCGCGATCCTAGGAGCCAGAAATTTTTCTTGGGCTTCGCTTTGAGCTGTGCTTGTTTCGCTGTAAAATCAGTGTACAGAACTGGGCCTAGTACACGAAGACATGTGTAATTATATAGCTGTTCCTTTCACAATCAGTTGTTTAACACTGCAATTCCATGTTAAGGATGACAGTTTTGTCAGCATCTGTTTCTACAATAGAATGTCAACGCCAAATAGCAAGCATTTCTTTTAAGGCTTTTCCTCATTGCCGACATACACTAGTCGGCATAAATATTTTGACGAAATTTATTTTTTGCTTTCGATGCTGGCATTGCTGAGATCCGCTAAGTAATGGTGACAAAATTATAACTAAAACAAAGATACTATCAATAGCTCTATGCGTATCAATTTTTATGTCGTTAGCCTTTTGCATTATCATTTTGCTAATAAGAATGCATGCAAATATCGAATTTCAGCGCGGCATAATTATTTTGACGAAATCATTGACAAAATGTGTCTTCACTTTTGGGCGCGTGTCAACCAAAAAACTTGTATATTCAACTTCAATTATCGTTAAAAAACGTGAAAAAAATAAAAAAATTATTAAAATGTTTTGGTAGTTATTAAAAACAATAGGCAAAACAGCGGAGCTAAGTTTGCAGACAAGATCAGCAATGGTAGCAAAGTTTACCGCTGAAAAAAAAATAACAGGCATTGCAAGTGAATATTAGATATCTCGTCAAACTGTGCACTATCAAATTAATAAGTTTAAAAAACATAAAGTTTTAAAAACATAAAAAGATTGGGTGCCAAACGTAAAACGTATGATATTGATGACCGAGTCCTGCTACGTGAATTTACAAGAAAATGTTCTTCTGAAGCCTCAAATGCTGCAGATCTTTTCAATTTGACAGCCGAGACTCCAATCAATGAGCGAATCGTCAGACGACGCTTAAAAGAAGAAGAATTCGGCATTTTATAGCCAAGGACATGCCGTTTATATCAAAGCAAAGTAAGCCTAAAAGGCTAGCCTTTGCAAAGGAACATGTTCTAAAGCCAAAAGAGTTCTGACGAATTGTTTTTTGGATAAATGAGAGCTCCTTTAAGTATAATTCATAAAAAAAAGAAGGCGCAGGCAAAAGAGACGTCCTAATTGCCAAAAAGTGAGCCATGGTGGAGGGTCTGTTATGTTCTGGTGATGTGTTACATTCTATGGGTTGGCTGACTTCATTCCTGTCACCGGATTGATTAACCAGGGCCAATAATTGAGAGTGTTGAACGATAACTCATTCCCTTCCGAAGAGAATCTTATAGGAGAGTCATTTATTCTGCAACATAATAATGCCCGATGCCATAAAAGCAGGATGGTCACGAAATTTTTTAAGGATGTTGGCGTCAATACTCTTGACTGGCCACCACAATGTCCAGACTTAAATGTCATTGAAAACGTGTGGTCCCTCATTAAACGAAACTGAATTGCTTCTTTGCATAAAAGCAAAGCTGGAACAATTTATGAGACAACTTCCCTTTGAAACGAGGTGTCCTCGGATATCATTGAAGCTTTAGTGAACTCAGTTCCAAGACGGCTGCAAAAAGTCATTAAAGCTAAAGGAGACTACACGTTCTATTAATCGAAATAATATTTTGAAGACTTTACTTCTTTAAGTTGCTATTTTATTAATAATCATCACCCGTCAAAATACTTATGCCAACGGCTGAAAATTAATTTAATTAATTTAATTCATAAAAAAAGAGTGCTCTTAGTTACTTTATTAGTAAATATACCAATATCTATATATACCATGTATATACATAGTAATCAATTGTAACATTAAAAAATAAAATAACAAATCAAAATCCAATTTTA
Organism: Drosophila meridionalis; assembly: GCA_035045145.1. Taxonomy (NCBI): domain Eukaryota; kingdom Metazoa; phylum Arthropoda; class Insecta; order Diptera; family Drosophilidae; genus Drosophila; species Drosophila meridionalis. Next base: position 1,170,697 of record JAWNPG010000034.1, read on the forward strand.
TCGACTTTGCATATCTTTGTTAACGACTAACAAAAAACAAGTAAGAGTGCTCTAGTCATGAGGCTATCCTGACCCCTGACATGAGTTCATATTTCAATTATTCAACGTTTCTTTTATGCTACATATAAACAATAAATTCACATACACATACACACAATCACATACGTGCTCATAAGCACACTTTCTGCCCACTGCGCAGGTGCTGCGTCGACTCGAAAAATTATGATAAACTCGTACTGCATATACACGAGTACACATTCTCTAGCTTATGTAATTTGCGAGATCTTCGTGTTCATACGGACGGACGAACGAAGCTATACCGACTCGTCTTGTCGCGCTGATCAAGAATATATATACTTAATGGAGTGAACTGGGGCTTCTTTTTGCCTGTTATATTCATTTTAACTAAAACAGTATACCCTGATTTCCATTTTTCAATGGGTTCAGTGTATAGCAGATTGATTTTATTTCAAAACAAGTAAGAGTGCTCTAGTCGAGACTGCTCGACTAGGATATCCTGAGCCCTCTGAAGAGCCAAATATAAAATTATTCTACATACAAACAACACATACCCACATACATAAGCATGCACACATAAGCGCGCGCTCTGCCAACAGCGCAGTTCACGCAGCGACTGTGCTTGAGGTGCAATTTGGGCATAACTATGCGAAATTAATTGATTAATAATTTTTTTTGGCGATGGACTAACTTCATCAAAATTTCACAACATATTAATTGCATTCATATGTGTGCATTTGCCAAAGCACAAGTCTCTACTATTTGATTTGCGCTATTTACAAATAGATCGCGAGGCGAATGGGGCGTGGCATTCAAAATCTAAAGATAACGTAATCTCCGTATTCATTACACGCAAATACACAGCAAGTTCGCGATCGCGATCCTAGGAGCCAGAAATTTTTCTTGGGCTTCGCTTTGAGCTGTGCTTGTTTCGCTGTAAAATCAGTGTACAGAACTGGGCCTAGTACACGAAGACATGTGTAATTATATAGCTGTTCCTTTCACAATCAGTTGTTTAACACTGCAATTCCATGTTAAGGATGACAGTTTTGTCAGCATCTGTTTCTACAATAGAATGTCAACGCCAAATAGCAAGCATTTCTTTTAAGGCTTTTCCTCATTGCCGACATACATATGCAAAAGACTCAAATCTTTCCGGCAGATAGCGGCATGCCTCATTGCAGTCATTAATGGCCGCGCAGTGGACTTTAATATCTCCATTAAATCAAATTTGTAATATAATATTTTCAACATCTATTTTCTTTTCAAGTATTATACAACTTCCTATTGCACTGATAATTAAACAACTATGTATAATCCACATTCAGGCATCTATTTGGTTTGGTCAAGAAATTAAAAGAGTTTGCTTAGAATGCTTTGAATACTCTACTCTACTCTATGAAATAGTGTATACAAATGTCAAGCTGCTTAATGGTATTATGCCACTGGGTAGTATTCAACTTCGATCCAGAATATAAAACCAGGACCTGATCGAGACTGAACGTACATCAGAAACTGAGTCTCAATAAAGTAAATATGAGTTCGTGAATTTTATTATTGGTGTGGGGTTGATGCATATTCTATCATGTCCGCTCCATGATAGAATATGCATCAACCCCACACCAATAATTACAATGTCGATTCAGAGAATCTATTGTAAATTAATAAGAAAGAGAGGAAGTAGGTGAACTAGAATTTGTTGGTGAAGTAATCATGAAATATATTAGCTTATACACTTTGTAGCTCTACCTCCATTATCAGAGGTGCAAGATGTATCTTAAATCCCCAATTTTAAGTCCCATAGATTTGATATATCCGCCATATTATTATACCCTGATCCCATTGAAAATGGGAAATCAGGGTATAATGGTTTTGTAAAAATATATGTAACAGGCAGAAGGAGGCGTGCCACACACACCCCATACAATATACATATTCTTGATCAGCGCGACAAGACGAGTCGATATAGCCCTGTCCGTCTGTCGGTCCGTCCGTATGTCCGTCCGTCCGTCCGTGTGGACGCTGAGATATTTTAAGTACGCAACGTAGAGACTTGAAAATGTTACATGAGTACTCGTTAATACCATAATAAATTTTTTTCGATAACTCATTCCATTTCGATTTTATGAGCATTTATCGATAATTTTGATGTCTTTTTAAGGCGTGGTTTGTATATCGTTTGAGCTAGAGACTTCAAACTTGTTGTGTAGTTGCGTGTAATAAATACGGAGATTACGTAATCTTTAGATTTTGTCACGCCCCATTCGTCGGTAATAGCCCCCTATTTGTAAAAAGCGCAAATCAAATACTATGTGTGTGTATGTGTTGTTTGTATGGATGTATAAAAAAAGCGAAGAATGATTTCATATTTGGCTCTTCACAGGGGTCAGGGTATCTCATAGCCGAGCAGTCTCAACTAGAGCACTCTTACTTGTTTTTATTAATATTTCGAGTCTTTTAAACTTTAAACAACAGTAATTTTGAGATAGAGGTAACAGTATTTCGGAGGCTTATTGGAAAAATTTTAGCATTATCAGACGAGGATACCAAAGAGTATTCCAATCTCAAGTATCTAGCCCTAATAGCGTCGAAATGGTTTGCCTTCATACGCACAGGTGGACATTGCACAAAACCAATACACTCGCTTCACTGCATGTATGAGGAAACAAATACCTTTCATGTTGTACAATCTACGCTTAAAAATCAAAGTCAATTTATCAATTTTTATCGATAATAAAGAAATAGGATAAACTTGCACTGAGTATGGTATATACGAGTATGGTTCATACGGACTAACAGACTGTCAGTCTCGTCTCCTTGTGCCTGTTACATATATTTTCGAAATACCGTTATATCCGGATTTCCCAATTTCAACGAGTTCAGGTTCCGTTTATGAATTTTAATAACGTTACAATGCATAAGAAAATTAGAAAAGTGAATATATTCACTTCTTGTATGTATATAAAGTACATATATATGTATATATGCAAATATTTATATTTTTATAAGTATATCTATATAAATATATATTTCTATGTGAGCGTGTGCGAATGTTTGTGTGTGTGTGATGTTTATATATACACATAGCGTGGACTGAGACCGTGAGTATTTAAGTTTTTAATTTATATACATATGTACATAGAGAGAAAAAATGAGAGGAAAAGAATGTATATATTTATAAACTTTTGTATACATTTACAGAGCGATATTTTCTCAAGACTAAACTGATTTTTTATGTATTCTATCTTTTTATGCGTGCTCTCAAAAATATTTGACGTTATTCTCGAGACCTGAGTTTGTTGAGCAGTCTAAAATCGATGTGATTTTTTCGATTTGCATAATTTAAAAAAAAAACTATATATATATATATATATATATATATATATACCAGTTACATATAGAGAAAGATTTAGAGATCTTATCTATATATTTACATGAAAATAGAGTCGAACTTTTATATATAAAAATATATATATATATATTTATATATATATATATATAGAGAGAGAGAGAGAGAGAGCGAGAGAGAGAGAGAGAAAGAGACAGAGAGAGAGTTTAGATGAATCCATAAAATAATAATAATAATTATATTGTGAGTATTATTCATAAATAAATAAATATTTTTCCATTCGATATATAAACTTAAGTGAAATTACTTATTTTTAACTTGTGTGCCAGCGTAAAACATACATAATACGTATATGTACAGGGCCAAAGCCTGTATAGTAAAGTAAAATCAGTGTGACAACAGACAACAAACTAATAAGATTTTATTACAATGGTTTCTTTGGATCAGCATTCCTTCAAAAAGAAATAATTAAATAAAATAAATCTGTAAGTAGATATATATAATGTTTATCTAGTCTATATGCGTGTGTGTCTAACTTGTGAATCTATTAATCTGCCATTTTAACTTAAAACATAGTTTAGCTTTGGCTAAAGATGTACGGAAATTATTATAAAGTCTTCCATAGTTCTTACCATAATCAAAGAGTACTTGAGGAAGAAACTTATAATCTCTCTTGTTGAAGAGAAAAATGAAACGAAACCAGTAAACGAAAAAATCATCGGATATCAATTGATTCAATTTGTAATTTAGTATCCAGATTAAGCAAGTCACTTGTGTTTAAATACTTAAATTCAATTCCATATAGTTTGCTTTTAAAACAAAATACTAAATGAATATCAAATGACATATCATACAATTAACAGAATGAAACCAAAATTAATTAAAAACATTGTATTCTATATTTCTGATATATTATATGGTTATGCTCTTATTAAATTTAGATTTTATTCTATTAAATGTGTGTATAGTCATTTGGTATTATTTTAAGTATTTAGTTTAAACAAAAATACATATATATATACCCTCAATAATCATCGTCAGAAATCGAATGAGAAATACGTAATGCCGTATTGTAATTGTAATGTATTGGAGTGCCATGCAAATGGTTAGAATATCACATTAAGTTTTGGGTGCTAGCGATTAGGCAATACTCGATCACAGCCAATTTATGAAAACGAATTCAGAAATTTTCTTTGCTTTCACCAATATTATTATTTTATTATCTTAATCATATCTCCCAGGGGTGTACCCAAAAAGTAAACTCATACTATTGTTATAGAATGTAGAATTGAAATTACGAATCGAAGCCTAAAGTATTGATGATTATGTTTTTGTTCTAGATGGCAACTGCACAAGAACTGGATAAAGTAAGAAAACCAAAAATGCCAAATGTATCGAACAGTACTTTGCGTCAACCTGTGACCGTGATAAAGAAAAAATCGGGTCCGTTAGATAGTGTGATCGATGAGCTGCGCCAAATTGAGGAAGCTGAGAGTCGCACCAATATAAAACAGCATCCGACAGCGTCTACATCTACGTCGACTGCACGGCGAAGGTTCCAGTCAAATTCAAAAGAAAAGGATAAGAAACGTGAACGTTGGCTATTGACACGAAAGACGTGGCGGTATATGACCGACGCAGGTCGCAAGCTGTTGCCCGAGGGAAAGACGGTCCATGGCTCAGATAGTATAACTCAAATAGAGGAGCAATTTCAGCGTGTCTGTGCGTCGGAGCCACGGTTCATACTGTGGTGTCGCAAATCCTCATTTCCAGGCGCCACAAAGAGCAGTTCCAAGCGACGTCTGAAAATACTTTCCCAACATCGTGGCCATAATCATGCAGCACAGGTCCTTCAACGAACACAAGAATTTAATGACAATGTCGATCTAACCATAGAGCTATTACAATCCTATCTCAAAATTCGAGATTCCTATAAGACAACAACTTTATTGAGCACGAAAACTGTGCGTCCTGATCAAACATCTTCTCCGAGCTCCCAGCGACCGAACTACTTGAGTTCAACCGATGCAAATATGAATAATCCGAACTATGAATCGATGCTATTGGAACGTTTGAAACTATTAAAAAATTCATCATTATGTGGCATAGAAATCTACAATGATAACATGACGGCAGCAATACTTGAAGATAAGGCTTTGTTAAAAAAGATATATAATGCACTGAAGAAGCAGCAATTACATCGTATTTTACATTCCACTGAGCCGACTTCAAGCAAAGCCATCTTAGCCAGATCTACCTCATACTCGAGCCTTCTAGTATATAATAATGCAGGCAATAGCTGCTATGACAGTACTTCAAATTATCTACCAAGCTTTCCAGATTCAGTTGACATGATACAAAAGCCCAAGCCGCTTGAATCATCAAACTCGGCCAAACGCACGCAAAAGCCCCCGGAAACACTTGCACTAAGGCGGAATAGTAGCAAGGACTTGCAGACCAATATAATGAATAATATTTCAAGTCAGGGAGTACGTGATCAGTTCTTGATGCTCAATTCATGTGGAACGCAAACGAACTTCATACAACTAGCTGAATTAAAATTACTGGCCGAGCAATATGAGCAATTGCTGAACGAAAACAATTATAATAACAGTAACCATTCAGAGAACGAGGAAGCCGAAAAATTGCCACTGAGCAACCACATTGCTAGCCACAGACGTAGCTCAATCGATAACGAAGACGTGTCGCAATCTGTGAGCGATACGATAAAACGATATTTGCGCATGGCTCGAAAGAAAAGTATGCATGATAGCGATGCCAATCGCTTCAAGTCTGTTAACTACGATCGAAATCTACGTAATATTAAAGCGCAAGGCGAAATAAACCCACCTGGCATGGACGAAGGCAACAACAAGGCAGTGCAAACGTTGGATGCGTGGGCCCAAGTGGCATTGGACTACATTCGCGGCAACGAGAACTCTATCAACTTGCATAATGCCCACATATCCTGGCAGAAGGATCTGGATGAGCGCATTCGCAAGAAAACAGAGTGGGAAAAACAATTTCAAGAACGCAAAACTGATGCACAATGCCCCAGCCCCAATAGAAAGCCGATTAGCCAACCTGTTTGCCTGTCGGCGCCCAACTCCCCGACTAGCCCCACTCAGCATCACCAGCATCATCAGCAAAAGGAGAAGAGTGGCCGAACTGCTAGCGCCATATTAAGCTCAAGCTCACACTTTCTATCAAACTTCTGGCATGCTAACAGTAGCGATCCCTCAAGTACGCAAAGCTTAAAGTATGGAATTGTAAATGAGTCATTCATAAGTAAGTATACGTACGCACACGCGCGAATATGTACATGTATGTCAACACACGCATAATTCGTCATTATTTCTAAAGGCGATCTAAAAATTTTGATTCATTTCTGAATTTGTGTTCTTTATTTGGCTGTTGATGCGCATTTTATGTACTCGGTAATTACGCTAAGTAAGTAATAGGCTTTCTATCTCTCAATTCACCTGCAAGTGTTAGAGCTTGATTACAATTCAGGACTACCCTTCAGATATACTATATGTATTTTATAAACGGTCGAAATGCAGAACACAGATATTAATAGAGATCAAGAAAAAAAAAAAAAGAGAGAGAGAGAGAGAAGGTTTTGTGACTTTATCAAATGTATTTGTATACCCTGAGCCCCTTGAAAATGGGAAATCATTCTATTACCCTTCACCTTTGAAGTTTATAACTCTACTATTCGGAGGTATATCCGAGACTTCAGCTAATCGATCTCATTTTATTCTATATACTTTCAGATTCAGATAAAAATGAAACAACAAATATGCAGAAATCCAAATCATTATCTAATGTTGGACATTTTGTATCAAAAAAGATTTGGGGAAGTCGCTCTAAATGTCAAAGCAGGCAAAATCACAGTCAAGTCTTTGTAGGACATCGACAAAAATGGACTCCCTTGGTAAGATACACATACATAATGATATGATACTACATTCTATGTTAAATTGGTTGAAGAAAGCTATTATTTCCATATATAATTTGCGTAGGAAAAATGCTCATGGATATCAGAAGAAGGCCAGATCCTTCAGTTGACAGATACATCGTTGGAAAAACTTTCGAATATCGAAGCTGAAGTGCTAATGCATATTGCTTTAGATAAAATTAAGGAACTAAATATTGGAATGAATATAGGTCAGTGATTCTGACTTTTGCAGCCTAAAATTCTTGACTATTTATTACATGTTACTCTTGATTCAGATTTAGATCGAAACACGCAGAAAACACGAGCTATATCAAAAAAGAGAGCACTCACAACAAGCATTTTTGATATTGGCCGGAAGGAAGAACAGAGTAAGCAAGATTTCTATGCCTGGAGTCCATTTGCATGGAATTCTGGGTACCCCTTTTAACCCACTGAAAATGGAAAACCAGCGTATTATGATTTCGTGAAAATGAATGTAACAGGCAAAAGGCAGCGTGACAAGCCCCATATATATTCTTGATCAACGCGACAAGACGAATCGGTATAGCCCTGTCCGTCCGTCCGTACGTGCGTCTGTTCAGAGAACTCGCAAAATACAAAACACTTGAAATTTTATATGCATACTCATATTACGAAACGCACTAGAATTGATCATATTTATTCGATAGTTATAGTTCCGTGTACTGAATATTTAGATTTTGCAACCAAATTTCAAAAAACGTATTTCAAATGCTAGAGACTTGCGCTTTGACAAACGCACAAATATACCCTGAGCCCATTGCAAATGGGAAAACAGGGTATAATAGTTTTGTGAATATGTATGCAACAGGCAGAAGGAGGCCATAAAGTATATATATTCTTGATAAGCGCGACAACACGAGTCGATATAGCCCTGTTCGCCTGTCAGTGTGAACGCTGAGATATTTTAAAGTACGAAACGTAGAGACTTGAAATTTTAGATGAATACTCGTTAATACTATACGCTGCACAAGTTTATAATTTTTTTCCGATAGTTCATTCCCTTTCGATTTTATGAGCATTTATCGATAATTTTAATGTGTTTTTAGGGCGTGGTTTGTACATCATTTGAGCTCACGATTGAGAGACTAGGAGGTTATGCAAATACCCCTGTTATTTTAACAGTGAAACGTCACAGACATGTCAATTGTTGGCGTGCGTTTAAATTTTGTATGAAAATCCAGCAATTTTGACACTGTTATCTGTCTTGCAGCCAGAAGCCAAAATAAAACAAGTAAGAGTGCTCTAGTCGAGACTGCTCGACTAGGGGATACCCTGAGCCCTGTGAAGAGCCAAATATTAAATCATTCTACGATTTTGTATGCATACATACAAACATATATATGCATACATACATATGCATGCACGCATAAGCGCGCGCTCTGCCAACTGCGCAGTTGACGCAGCGCTGCGCTTGGGCTGCAATGTGGGCATTACTATGGAAAATTAATTGTTTAATAACTTTTTTTAGCGATGGACTAAGTGCATCAAACTTTCACAACTTATTTATGACATTCATATGTGTGTATGTGCCAAAGCACAAGTCTCTAGTATTTGATTTGCGCTTTTTACAAATAGGGGGCTATTGAGGGCGAATGGGGCGTGGCATCCAAAATCTAAAGATAACGTTATCTCCGTATTCATTACACTCAACTACACAGCAAATTTGAAGTCTTTAGCTCAAAAGATGTACAAACCAAGCCCTAAAAACACACTAAAATTATCGATAAATGCTCATAAAATCGAAATGGAATGAGTTATCGGAAAAATTTTATAAACTTGTGCAGCGTATGGTATTATCGAGTATTCATGTAAAATTTCAAGTCTCTACGTTGCGTACTTAAAAATATCTCAGCGTTCACACGGACGGACGGACGGACGGACGGACGGACGGACGGACGGACGGACAGACGGACAGACGGACAGACGGACAGACGGACAGGGCTATATCGACTCGTCTTGTCGCGCTGATCAAGAATATATATACTTTATGGGGTGTGGCACGCCTCCTTCTGCCTGTTACATACATTTTCACAAAACCATTATACCCTGATTTCCCATTTTCAATGGGCTCAGGGTATAACTAGCAACGCTTCTAATTACAAGATCTATATAGATTCAAGAATCGGACAATATAAGGGTTACTACTTTTACTACTACTTTTCATTCATGAATACCGTTTTTAAGCTGTTATTGCTCAAAGACTCCATGGCGATTGAGTGATGTTCGTTGACTGCCGTGACATTCTTGTTGAGTAACTTAAATTTTATTTTCCAAAGTTTAAATGTACTAAACAAAATAGTATTAAAAGGTATTTTTAACTTTTCGGTTGATTAATTTATAATTTATAGTTGGTAATATCATCAAAATTCCACACACGCGCATACTAAATTTTAACATGAGTTATCTGTGACGTCACAGAGAGCTGTTAGTTAACATTAAAAGTAACGGAACAATTCTTTGCATAACCTGGTGTCTTTTAACGGTGATTTGAGCTAAAGACTTCAAACTTGCTGTGTAGTTGCGTGTAATGAATACGGAGATTAAGTTATCTTTAGATTTTTGATGCTACGCCCCATTCGCCCCAAATAGTTAAAAGCGCAAATCAAATACTAGAGATTTGTGTTTTGGCAAATACACACATATGAATGCAATTAATAAGTTGTAAAATGTTGATGAAGTAAGTCCATCGCCAAAAAAATTATTAAACAATAAATTTCCCATAGTAATGCCCATGTTGCACCTCAAGCGTAGTTGGTGCGTCATCTGCGCAGTTGGCAGAGCGCGCGCTTATGCGTGCATGCATATGTATGTGTTGTTTGTATGTGTGCATAAAAGAAGCGTAGAATGATTTGATATTTGGCTCTTCACAGGGTTCACGGTATCCCCTAGTCGAGCAGTCTCGACTAGAGCACTCTTGTTTGTCGTAAATTTGATTATTACCCCCGTCGTAATTACAATTACAACTACACTTGCATCATAAACGCATCATATTAAAACTCATTGAAAGTCTCATAAAAACGTTTTTTACCAACCTATATACCAACCTATACCAACCTATATACGTCCTCTCTAAGAGTTTTAAGATTGTCTTGTTGACTCTTCAGTTAGAGTCGTCAAAGTATACAGGTATATCACCGTTGACCTCCTCCACAAATGTTCTATTATTACCTGTGTTGTTCTCCCACTGGGGCTGGGTCGAGTAGTATTCCTAGCATCAGTCAGTTAGGTCCGACTGTAACAGGGGAATTTTTTTGCTTTCTATGTTTATTCTTTCTCGCGCTAATTCTTATTCTTATTTTGGAAAATAGATGGACGTGATAATTTATTTGGAACTTCTTTGGAATGTTGCTTATCAAGAGATAAAAAGCAATGCAATGGAGTAATGGAAACAGGGCCAAAACATTCTCTGGCATCAATATTTCGAAGTAGTCGAGTTGGAAAACTGAACGATAATGTAAGAGTTTTTATAATATTGAAATTTGTAATTGCAACGGAAAATGTGTTCAGCTAACAGGATGACAAGAGGCGTTGTAGACCCCAGAGATAGCAGAGATAACGTAAATTATTAATCAAATATATAGATATTTTCATAAAACCTAGAGTCTCAAAAAATTTTAGGTTTTTGTGATGAATAAATAAATCTGGTTTTTAGCTCTGCTGAATTCATTTCATTAAAAAATTATTTGTAGATAATTGCAATATATTCCAAACATTTTTGACTTTAGAGAGAAGAAACCAGAAAAACTGAGACAACAGTTCTCGCACAGCCAAGTAGATTTACTGTTTCAACTTTTTCATTTATCGCCCTCTTGTAGGTGCGATCGTATGAAAGCTTGCCAATTAAGTCAATGGAATACGGATGTTGCAGCCCTTCGGATCAGGTGGCTTCTTCGACGGACTACTTGACCAACCTACAGAAATCCTCATCAATGTCAATAGGAATGTCGCAAAGTCAGTTTGACATGCGAAATGTTGAGCTCGACCTCGATCGAATACCATTTGCAGAATCAAAAAAGAGTTCAACATTGAACGTTCCTATGTTTGTAACCATTTGTATAGAATATTTGGAAGAATATGGACTACAGAAAGTTGGACTCTTTAGAGTCAGTACATCTCAAAAGCGTGTAAAGCAAGTAAGTCGATGACACATTAATTAAATTTTCAACTAACCATATTCACTAATCAAGAATGTCATGAATACATTAGGAACAAGTAAGAAAGATTTAGTCGTGAGTGCCAAACTAAGAGATCCCCTGAAAATCGTCCGATCTAATTTTTATACCCTGAGCCCATTGAAAATGGGAAATCAGGGTATAATGGTTTTGTGAAAATGTATGTAACAAGCAGAAGGAGGCGTGCCACACCCCATAAAGTATATATATTCTTGATCAGCGCGGCAAGACGAGTCGATATAGCTCTGCCCGTCCGCTCATCCGTCCGTACGTCCGTGTGAACGCTGAGATATTTTAAACTACGCAACGTAGAGACTTGAAATATTATATAAATACTCGTTTATACCATACGCTGCACAAGTTTATAAATTTTTTTCGATAACTCAATCCATTTCGATTTTATGAGCATTTATCGATGATTTGGATGTGTGTGATGGCGTGGTTTGTACATCGTTTGAGCTAGAGACTTTAAATTTGCTGTGTAGATTTCGGATGCCATGCCCCAAATACAAGAGACTTGTGCTTTTGCAAATACACACATATTAATTCTATTAATAAGTTGTGAAAGTTTGATCCAGTTAGTACATCGCTAAGAAAAGTTAAGTTAAGTTAAGCTAAACAATTAAGTTCCCATAGTAATACCCACATTGCAGCCCAAGCGCAGACGCTGCATCAACTGCGCAGTTGGCAGAGCGCGCGCGTATGCGTGCATACATATGTATGTGGGTATGTGTTGTTTGTATGTATGCATAAAAAAAAGCGTAGAATGTTTTAATATTTGGCTCTTCACAGGGCTCAGGGTATCTCCTAGTCGAGCAGTCTCGACTAGAGAACTCTTACATGTTTTATTTGTACGATTTACCCTTTTTCAGCTTCGTGAGGACTTCGATAAAAACTGCAGAATGCGCATTCCTGATAACACATGTCCACACGATGTAGCAACATTGCTCAAAGAGTTTCTACGGGATTTGCCCGAGCCCCTATTATGCAAAAGATTGTATACAACATTTTTGGAAACGCAACGTAAGGAAACCACGAACTTATAAGTAGTATGTCTGTATATATTCTTAATACTTCTCTATTAGGGATACGGAATCGACGCCTGCAGCTGGAAGCGATATCCCATTTAATAAAGCTACTACCCATTACGCATCGTGACACATTATATGTATTATTAAAATTCCTGGGCAATGTGGCTGCCCATTGTGATAATATATGCAATCCAGATGGCACTGTTCATATGACTGGCAACAAAATGGATAGTAATAATCTATCCACCGTCTTTGCCCCGAATATTTTGCGTGATTATCCACCAAAGTCGGCCGAATACAAGGAGCAGGGTAACATGGCAGATGCCATCAATGTCATAAGGTAACATTATTTATTACCTTTATTTTATTTATACTTTTTCCAAATCTCTAGTATCTTGCTTTAGTAACACCAGCCAAACAGGCATTTGGCTACGTAGTGTGCTTACCTGTTTATCAAATATATATATACTAGGTGACCTGGCGAACTTTGTTCCGCCTAACAGTCATATAATGTCGTGTTACCTTTTAACTAAACTAATTTAGGCTATAATGAACGTAATACAATAATTCAAAACGATATTAATATCGATAGAAATATAAAAGTATTTTATTATGATGAATGATAATGAATGATGATGAAAACATTCAGAATAAGAATAACAAGTAAGAAAACTCTAGTCGGAGGTGCCCGACTAGGAGATACCCTGAGCCCCTTCCAACTTGCATTGTTTAATACGCTATATAGCTTGCATAAAAGATTAAATTTTCCAAAATTAAATTATAATTTTGAAATTTTATTCAACTAGAATGTATGTAAATCAAAAATAAATAAATAATTAAATAAATAAACAAATTATCAAAAAAAAAAGAAGATAGACAAACATCACCGCACCTGGTCTCGAACCTGCATCTATTTACTAAATATGTAACGATAAATCGCGTCATCTCAACTAGCACAACCACCTCATGTTTATAGATTTAAAAAAAAATTAAAAAAGTTACGCTGTCGTCACCGAATTTCGAACCCTCGATCTTTCGTTTACGCGCTTCGCGTCTATTCACTACGCCACACCAGTATTGCATTGCTTGTTGGCAAAACCCAAAGTAGTACTACAAGGGCAATATGTGACAAATACAAAACTAAAGAAGCAGATCAATCGCAATTGTGATTCTTAGAATGTATGTGTACATATAAAAACGGTGGTCTGTTTCAATGTATGCGTGTAAAGGGCGACATATGACAAATACAAAACTACAGAAGCGGCTGAAAATGCTCAGAAGCGGCTGTGCACATGCATAAGCAGACGCGCTTGCACGCTTCAATGTATGTGTATGTGTAAATGTTTTTTGCTGCGCGTCGCTGCTTGCCACGTGCGTGTGATTGGCTAAACGTTTTGTTTAATAAATCTGGACTGACTCAACGGAATTTGATGAAACTTTCGGCATATGATTCTATTGCATTTTTTACATTTTTTAAAAATGTTAATTTATTTACATGGTTATATTTGCAACAGACTCTCGATGTGGGTATTAGGCAGGGGGGGGGGGGGTTAATTAGTAAAAAGAGCCGGTATTCAAAAAATAAAAAAATAGAAATTGCATAAAATTCACATGAATCTATATGCAAAATTTGAGGGGTCTAGCTCTAAAGTTGTGGGAGAAAAAATTTTATAACCTGTTTTCGATAAGGTTTAAAATCGATAACAAAACAACAAAAATAGATATCGTTTTTTGGTAACAAACTTGACCTGCGCGTGCTATCCACGAACCCAACAAAAAAAAATTCAAGTCTCTAGCTTGTCTAGATGCTTCAATCGACGCGATCAAACATACGGACGGACGGACAGACGGACAGACGGACGGACAGACAGACGGACAGGGCTAAATCGACTCAGCTCGTCGCCCTGATCAAGAATATATATACTTTGTGGGGTCTGACACGCCTCCTTCTGCCTGTTACATACATTTAACAAAACCATTATACCCTGATTTCCCATTTTCAATGGGCTCAGGGTATAAAAATTAAAAAAAAAAAAGAAATAATTAAATTTTCCAAACACATGTCAGAAAAAAATCATTGAAAACTATGTTGTTCAAGTTGCGATACACTCTGATTAATTTATTAATCGGATTTTCATTCAAGCACCTTGTGGTAAACGACATTCTTCGTTTTTTGGTCAGATGCAAGAACAAATAATGCGGATGGTTTGCCGACACGTGAGCATGCCACATACAATTGACCATGAGAAAACCACGCATTTTCTAGATTGAGGCCACAAATAGTCAAGGATTGGCCCTGTGATTTATTGATCGTCATGGCGAAGGCAAGACGAATCGGGAATTGAATTCGTTTAAACTCAAAGGGCATATCTGCTGGGAGCATAGGAATCCTTGAAATCCCCCACAATGCTGGCAAACAACGTCCATTGGACCAATGCAAACTAAACGATGCAACGCGTAGTCGATGGTGCAATCATATCGAAACGCTGCTCGATTCAAATCAATACTTGAACCATTTCTTCTTGCACTTCGAAGATTATTCCTCTGTTCTACTGTATGATAAGCTCGGCGACTTCTCTCTTTGCTCTTGTGTTTGAGAAGCACGAATTAAGGCCCTTCTTTGCTCCATACTAACGCGGCGCTGTTCTCGGGCGATTTCTCGTTCTTCGTCAGATATTTGACTTGTGATATACCGTTGCCTAATTGCATTTCGGGTCCGCTGGGAAAGATTAGATCTTCTAGGACGCGACATATTTATTAATAGTAATAGTGAAAGTGCACTCGCACAAAACCACAGAAAAAAGAAATACTGAATATGAGACGAAATTGAAAAAATATGAAGAAAATGTAATCAAACCGCTCGATTCGTCAACAGGAACACGGCCATCTATGACAATCATTACTTACAGATTTTGACAAAAAAATTTGACAGCTTCGAAATTAAAGTACCTTTAGGGAAAATAGCGCATTCTTCAAGTATTCGTCAATTTTTCTGTATTTATACCCTGAGCCCATTGAAAATGGGAAATCAGGGTATAATGGTTTTGTGAAAATGTATGTAACAGGCAGAAGGAGGCGTGCCACACCGCATAAAGTATATATATTCTTGATCAGCGCGACAAGACGAGTTGATATAGCCCTGTCCGTCTGTCCGTCTGTCCGTCCGTCCGTCTGTCCGTTTGGCAAATACATACATATGAATGCCATTAATAAGTTGTGAAAGTTTGATGCACTTAGTCCATCGCTAAGAAAAGTTATTAAACAATTAAGTTTCCATAGTAATGCCCACATTGCAGCCCAAGCTCAGTCGCTGCGTCAACTGCGCAGTTGGCAGAGCGCGCGCTTATGCGTGCGTGCATATGTATGTGTATATGTGTTGTTTGTATGTATGCATACAAAATCGTAGAATGATTTGATATTTGGCTCTTCACAGGGCTCAGGGTATCCCCTAGTCGAGCAGTCTCGACTAGAGCACTCTTACTTGTTTTAAGATGTATTCTGCTATTCGGGGCGAAGACAAATCCAACAAATCAAAAACCATGAAAATTGGTCTAGTTGGTTGGTGTTGCTAAAGCAAGATACTAGAGAGATATATTTATATATATATTTATATTTATTTATATATATAAATGAATATAGTTCTGGTTTATATTGATTTATATATAAAGAATATAAGAATATTTGTATTTATCTGTATATATATTATCATACAACATTAATTTAATTGATCATTTTTATTGTGTTTCTTTACTTTGCAGAATAATGATTGACCACTATGAAGAAATCTTTAGAGTCCCTGTAGATCTTGTAGATCTGCTTTACACTAATATGCTAGACAATTGTCCAGAACAATTACACACTTTAATCACGACCAAAATCAATCAATCTGCAGAGTAAGAACTTCGACCAAACACTATTCAAAACTAACTGAGAATAATCGTATAAATTAGACTTACTCCAAGCTCCTATTAAATGAAAGATAGATAAAGACTTTATTATAGGTCAAAGGCTGAATATAAGATTAATAAGAGACATGTGGAAAGCAATAGTAGTATTTGATTTGGAGTCAAAGTCAGCCTTAATCATTCTATTTCGATTTTATGAGTATCGATAATTTTAATGTGTTTTTAAGGCGTGGTTTGTACATCGTTTGAGCTAGAGACTTAAAATTTTCTGTGTAGTTGCGTGTAATGAATACGGAGATAACGTTATCTTTAGATTTTGGATGCCACGCCCCATTCGCCCACAATAGCCCCCTATTTGTAAAATTTGTGCTGTGGCACACACACACATAAGTTGTAAAAGTTTGATGCACTTAGTTTATCGCTGAGAAAAGTTATCAAACAATTAAGTTTCCATAGTAATGCCCACATTGCAGCCCAAGCGCAGTCGCTGCGTCAACTGCGCAGTAGGCAGAGCGCGCGCTTATTCGTGCGTGCATATGTGTGTGTATGTGTTGTTTGTATGTATGCATAAAAAAAACGTTGAATGATTTGATATTTGGCTCTTCACAGGGCTAAGGGTATCCCCTAGTCGAGCAGTCTCGACTAGAGCACTCTTACTTGTTATACCCTGAACCCATTGAAAATGGGAAATCAGGGTATAATGGTTTTGTGAAAATGTATGTAACAGGCAGAAGGAGGCGTGCCACACCCCATAAAGTATATATATTTTTGATCAGCGCGACAAGACGAGTTGATATAGCCCTGTCCGTCTGTCCGTCCGTCCGTCTGTCCGTCTGTCCGTCCGTCCGTGTGAACGCTGAGATATTTGTAAGTACGCAACGTAGAGACTTGAAATTTTACATGAATACTCGATAATACCATACGCTGCACAAGTTTATACAATTTTTCCGATAACTCATTCCATTTCGATTTTATGAGCATTTATCGATAATTTTAGTGTGTTATTATACCCTGAGCCCATTGAAAATGGGAAATCAGGGTATAATGGTTTTGTTAAATGTATGTAACAGGCAGAAGGAGGCGTGTCAGACCCCTCTTGATCAGGGCGACGAGCTGAGTCGATTTAGCCCTGTTCGTCTGTCTGTCTGTCCGTCCGTCCGTCCGTCCGTCTGTCCGTATGTTTGAACGCGTCGATTGAAGCATCTAGACAAGCTAGAGACTTGAATTTTTTTTTGTTGGGTCCGTGGATAGCACGCGCAGGTCAAGTTTGTTACCAAAAAACGATATCTCTTTTTGTTGTTTTGTTATCGATTTTAAACCTTATCGAAAACAGGTTATAAAATTATATCTCCCACACCTTTAGAGCTAGACCCCTCAAATTTTGCATTTAGATTAATGTAATTTTATGCAATTTCTATTTTTTTATTTTTTGGATACCGACTCTTTTTACTAATTAACCCCCCCCCCCCCCTGCCGTACAACACCCATTGAGAGTCTGTTGCAAATATAAACATGTGAATAAATTATCATTTTTATAAAATGTAAAAATTCAATAGAATCATATGCTGAAAGTTTCATCAAATTCCGTTAAGTTAGTCCCGATTTATAAAACAAAACGTTTAGCTGCACGTGGCAAGCAGCAACGCGCAGCAAAAAACATTTACATACATATATTCTCACAAACACACATTGAAACGAGCAAGCGCGTCTGCTTATGCATGTGCACAAATAAATTCAACTCTAGCATATTCAACCAAGTCTGTGTTTGAATTGTATTTGTATTTGTATGTACACATACTCTTACGTTCATATGCGCGCATTTCAGTATATTCTAAGAATCACAATTGCGATTGATCTGCTTCTTTAGCTTCTTTAGTTTTGTATTTCACATATCGCCCTTGTAGTACTACTTGGCGTTTTGCCAACAAACAGTTCAATACTGGTGTGGCGTAGTGGGTAGACGCAAAGCGCATAAACGGAAGGTCCTGAGTTCGAAACTCAGTAACAACAGCGTAAATTTAAAATTTTTTTTTTAAATTTATAAACATGAGGTGGTTGTGCTAGTTGAGATGATGCGCTCTAACGTTACATATGTAGTAAATATATGCAGGTTCGAGTCCAGATGCGGTGATGTTTGTTTTTCTTCGTCTTTTTTTGTTGATTTTTTTATTTATTTAATTATTGATTTATTTTTGATTTACATACATTCTAGTTGAATACATTTTCAAAATTATAATTTTATTTTGAAAAATTTAATGTTATATGCAAGCTGTATAGCGTATTAAACAATGCAAATCGGACGGGGCTCAGGGTATCTCCTAGTCGGGCACCTCCGACTAGAGTTTTCTTACTTGTTAAGGCTTGGTTTGTACAACTTATGAGCTAGAGACTTCAAATTTGCTGTGTAGTTGCGAGCAATGAATAGGAAGATAATTTTATCTTTTGATTTTGGATGCCACGCCCCATTCGCCCCCAATAGCCCCCTATTTGTAAAAAGCGCAAATCAAATACTAGAGAGAGAGTGCTTTGGCAAATACATACATATGAATGCCATTAAAAAGTTGTGAAAGTTTGATGCACTTAGTCCATCGCTAAGAAAAGATATTAAACAATTAAATTCCCATAGCAATGCTCACATTGCAGCCCAAGCGCAGTCGCTGCGTCAACTGCGCAGTAGGCAGAGCGCACGCTTATTCGTGCGTGTACATGTGTGTGTATGTGTTGTTTGTATGTATGCATAAAAAAAACGTTGAATGATTTGATATTTGGCTCTTCACAGGGCTAAGGGTATCCCCTAGTCGAGCAGTCTCGACTAGAGCACTCTTACTTGTTACTTATAACACACCCTTATCATATAACTGGCCCGATTAATACAAATTAAATTTCAATTAAGTTAAATTAAGGAGCCCACTAGGCAACTTCGATATTCTAGTTTTTAATATCAATTACTGCCTGATGAATGATGATATTTATATGGTATATATGACTAATGTATTCTGTTTAATTTGACTTCATTCCTAGTGTGCAGGCTGAGCGATCAAAATCTATCGAAAACCAAATGACCCGAAAAGATGGAACGTACAGTTCGGCACTTCTACCAGACGGCAGACGACAATCGACACCGGTTCTATTAGAAAGCCAAGACGTGTTCTCAGCCAGGCTACAGATTTCAAAGCTAGAGGAATCGAACACAAAATTAACGGCAAAAAACAATCAAATTCAAGGTATCATATATGTATATACTAAACAATAACAATATGTGTCTAGAGTGAAGTTAAGTAAATTGATTTTTCTGTAGATAGTGTAGAAATGTGTGTAACAGATTGATAAATATGTAGCAGAGTCCATAACTTATATTGTACATATATTAGATCAAGTCCTGCCCATTTATCTGTCCGTCCGTCCGCCTGGCCGCAGTTACATATGTATGCGTCACGCTCACAGCACAATATATCTCCAGTCCAGATAAAGCTTATATCTTTAATATTATCGGTCCAGTTGTAAAGCATCTTGTCTCTGACCTATCATGTCAAAGTCAACACATATGTATGCAGGGTCCTCTCAGTTGAGCAGCACTACGATAGAGGACTACTAGATCTGGGTAATACAAAGTACTCTACTAATAGTATCACGACTCGGGAAATAAAAATGTACTCATTGGTTGATGTTTGCATGTGACGTTAACCAATGAAAAACAATAAAAAAAAAAGTTTGACCAATTATTCGTTATATTTTAATTCTTAAAATGATCAATAGTCTTATTTTTCTATTGAAAATGGAAAATCAGGGAATAATGGTTTTATATCCGAACGCAGCCGACTAGAACTTCCCAATTTTTTTGTGCTCAACATTTTTTTCACTCAAGCCACGCTGAACACACACACACACACACACATATGAAAAATTGTTCGAATTCATGCAAAATTCGAGACTTTAGTGAAGAAGAAACTTATATGGAAATTAGCATGTACCACTTGCTTCAGTATCTGACGATCTAAAATTTGAATTCCTTAACTTATTTATAATTTAGAGAATAAAGTTGAAGTCCCGAGCAGATCTGAGCCCAAGCTGCCGACTAGTATATCGAACATAGGCGGAGCAACATTGTGCGCTAAGACGGCAGAGTTTGAGAGAAACAACACGAGAATAACTTCAATTCCAACAGCTAAGAGTAAGACCCTGTATAAACGACAGCAGTTGATATCCAGTTCCAAGCGATAATGTACCACAATTCAGATCAGCCAGGAATTTCAAAAATTCCCCTAGAAGAAGTCTACTACGACATATATATACATATCCTTGTATTCTTTATTAATTAGTATAATGGTATCAGCTGCCACTTTATTAAATTAAGTTTAAAAAAATAAAAATGAATGTAATGCAATAGTTTTTCTTCCTTGTAGTGGATCAAGAGTAAGCAACTAGAGAACTAGGTTAAACAAGTAAGAAAACTCTAGTCGGAGGTGCCCGACTAGGAGATACCCTGAGCCCCGTCCAACTTGCATTGTTTAATACGCTATATAGCTTGCATATAAGATTAAATTTTCCAAAATTAAATTATAATTTTGAAATTTTATTCAACTAGAATGTATGTAAATCAAAAATAAATTAATAATTAAATAAATAAACAAATTATCAAAAAAAAAAAAAAAGAAGAAGATAAACAAACATCACCGCACCTGGACTCGAACCTGCATCTATTTACTACATATGTAACGTTAAAGCGCGTCATCTCAACTAACACGACCACCTCATGTTTATAGATTTAAAAAAAAATTAAAAAAGTTACGCTGTCGTCACCGAGTTTCGAACTCGGGACCTTTCGTTTACGCGCCTTGCGTCTATCCACTACGCCACACCAGTATTGCGTTGCTTGTTGGCAAAACGCAAAGTATTACTACAAGGCGATATGTGACAAATATAAAACTAAAGAAGCTAAAGAAGCAGATCAATCGCAATTGTGATTCTTAGAATATGCTGAAATGGGCGCATATGAATGTATGTGTATGTGTATATACAAAAACGGTGGTATGTTTGAATGTATGCGTGTAAAGGGCGATATATGACAAATACAAAATACAGAAGCGGCTGAAAATGCTCAGAAGCGGCTGTGCACATGCATAAGTAGTAAAATGAGCCGGTATCCAAAAAATAAAAAAATAGAAATTGCATAAATTTCATGAATCTATATGCAAAATTTAGGGGTCTAGCTCTAAAGGTGTGGGAGATATAATTTTATAACTGGTTTTCGATAAGGTTTAAAATCGATAACAAAACAACAAAAATATATATCGTTTTTTGGTAACAAACTTGACCTGCGCGTGCTATCCACGGACCCAACAAAAAAAAATTCAAGTCTCTAGCTTGTCTAGATGCTTCAATCGACGCGTTCAAACATACGGACGGACGGACAGACAGACAGACGGACAGGGCTAAATCGACTCAGCTCGTCGCCCTGATCAAGAATATATATACTTTGTGGGGTCTGACACGCCTCCTTCTGCCTGTTACATACATTTAACAAAACCATTATACCCTGATTTCCCATTTTCAATGGGCTCAGGGTATAAAAACAAATAAAGTCAACATATGTGAAAAGCTTACATAGTTGAACAAATGTATATATACATATATATGCATATTTATTTATTTATTTATTCAATGTTGTTAATCTTTTATTATTATTTTTACATAAGACTATAGGAATTATACTTAATGTACTGTCGGTATGTATTTAAAATGTTGTTCATTTTTTCTGTTTTTGTTTACTTGTTAGTAATTTTTTTCTTTCTATTATTATATTCGATAAACTTGATTCATTTACATTCGTTCCCTTGGAATATGCTTGCAATCTATAGTTAAGTTGAATGCACTAATTTATGTAGTTACAAGTAATATATATATATATATATATATATATATATATGGTATATTACTATAATAGGGGTATAGGTAAATTTTGAGCGTTTCTTAGAGGCAAACAAACTTATATATCCTCCAGATGACCTAGGTTTAGTGTGAAGATAAGTATATATTTCTACATCGGTAAATGAAAACCTTGAGATAAGCCCGGTCAAATTCATTGTCATTTCAAGTAATCTTTTTGCGACTTCCACATTGGAAACAACGTCTTTACACGTCACTTGATCCTGACTTTGATCCTTTTGATTGACAAAATAACCCAAGCAATTAATAAAACCCTCAAAATTTAATTATATCCCATATAGTTATATATATATATATATATATATATATATATATATATATATATATATATATATATATATATATATATATATATATAAATTATTTTAGTTAGCTTGATTTCTTCTTTTCGTTTTGTTTCGTTTGGGGTTATGGCTAAATTTTGTAAGTTAGTCATCTTGGACTTCGATGTACGAGGAGAATGTTTAAAATGTTCAACAACAATTCTTCTGATATGATGAAATACGTAATTATGATTGCAGTGGAATCATTTAAGATGTTCGCAACGCTCGTCTGCATTGCTGCCGGTTGCTCGCCTATGAAGAAAATACAAAAAGAAAAAAAAAAGTTTAAATTAATTTTAAAATGTCGTATAAGCCCCGCTTTTATATGAATATCGCATTGTCATCACGGTCTGAATGCATAAATATACAACATATAGAGAAATACAGACAGGCAGACATTTATAATTATATGGTAAAAATGTAACTCTCATAGTATCAAATATTGGGGGCTCTGCTCCAGAATTTGGGATCGGCAGGTGTGGGTGGAAAAATTAGTATATCTAACTAACTATATTGTTGATATAGTTCAAATAAAATAAAGATATGTTTAATTATTCATCAATAGTATATAGTATATAGTATATATAGTATATAGTATATAGTATATAGTATATAGTATATAGTATATAGTATATAGTATATACTATATACTATATACTATATACTATATACTATATACTATATACTATATACTATATACTATATACTATATACTATATACTATATACTATATACTATATACTATATACTATATACTATATACTATATACTATATACTATATACTATATACTATATACTATATACTATATACTATATACTATATACTACTATATACTATATACTATATACTATATACTATATACTATATATTATATACTATATACTATATACTATATACTATATAAATACTACTTCAGGAGTGGGTCAAGGCCGAGTTAGGCGGACTTCCACTTACCAGTCAAGACGTGAACTCGAACAGAAGCCGGAATGGCTGCATTGGGAACACACGTATAATTTCCGGAGTCTCTCAGTGAAGCGCGGGTCAGCATTAGCCGACTCGTTGTGCCTGCATCCGTTTTTTCCGTTTCCAAGCTAATTCCGCCACGCAATGAATCAAAGTCCACAATCGCCGAGCCGTGATACCTACAATATTCAGCAGTTCAGCTGGTTTTTAATCATATAAACACACAGGGACATATTTACCACAATACAGAAGATGCATGTATATTAACGGAGCATGCCAGAGCAATAGTACTATCTCGCTTCACATGTATTTCTGTCGATCCCAAAATTTTTGCACGCGCCGCTTCAATTTTCAAATATGTAAGATATGTTAAATATTTATTATGTTGGAAATACCTATATCTAATCACACTAAATTGAATCTGTCGATCTGACACGCTCACTCTTATACTGTTATTGGCATATGTGAAAACTAGAAAAATACTAACCTTTAGAGTTATAGTAAAGCTTCTCAGAATTTCTATCTCTCATATCATACTCAGCTGTAGGTATTGCATTAAAGGTTTTGACATTTCAAGAAAGGAAGAGAAAGAAAGAAAAAAGAAGTTGAGTTTAAAAACGAGATATGAGGAGAAAATGTAATTGAAGAGAAAAACAAGTAAGAGTGCTCTAGTCGAGACTGCTCGACTAGGAGATACCCTGAGTCCTGTGAAGAGACAAATATCAAATCTACGCTTCTTTTATGCATATATATGTACAAACAACAGACACACATATACACGTACGCATAAGCGCGCGCTCTGCCAATCGCGCAGTTGACGCACCGACTGCGTTTGGGCTGCAATACGGGCAGTACTATGGGAACTTATTGTTGAATAACTTTTCTTAGCGATGGACTAACTTAATCAAACTTTTACACAAGCACAAGTCTCTAGTATTCGATTTGCGCTTTGTACAAATAGGGTGCTATTGGGGCGAATGGGGCGTGGCATCGCAAATCTAAGGATCACATAATCTCCTTATTCATTACACGCAACTACACAGCAAATTTGAAGTCTCTAGCACAAACGATGTACAAACCACGTCTTAAAAACACATTAAAATGATCGATAAATGCTCATAAAATCAAAATGGAATGAGTTAGCCATATTGACTCGTTTTGTCGCGCTGATCGAGAATATATATACTTTAGGGATGTGGCACGCCTCTTTCCGCCTGTTACATATATTTTCACAAAACCATTATACCCTGATTTCCCATTTTCAATGGGATCAGGGTATAAATAGAAAAATAACGCTTTACGTCGCTGGGACTTAAATTTCGGCGACGTGCAACGCGCTGTATCAATTTTACATCGTCTGATGACAAATCCGAAACTATTGCAAATACAAAACTAAGAAGTTGCTGAAAATCCAACCACAATATGTGAATGTAAATGTTTTTTTTTTGCTGCTTATTGCAGCTCGCTACGAGCGTGTGATAATTGGCCAAACGTTTTGTTTAATATATTTGTCCTGACCTAACGAAATTTAATGAAGCATATGATTCTATTCAAATGTAACGAAAATCAACAGTTATTAAAAATCTTTTTTTTGATTCTCTAGTGCTAAAGATAAAGAGATATACTTTTAAAAGTGAGTATTGAAAGTGTTTTTAAGTGATAACATTAAACCTAATATAGTTATAAATTTTTGGCAACAAACTTGATTTGCGGGTCCTATACACGGACCTACCAAAAATTTTTCAATCTAGCACTTCTAGTTCCCAAAATCTATGCGTTTAAAATGGATACACGGATGGACGAATGGACGGACGGACAGACAGACATATATACTTTATATATTCTCCTCCTTCTACCTATTACATTTATTTAACAAAACTATTATACCCTGATCTTACAGGGTATAAAAATAGGAAAGAGCGGAGAAAGAAATATTGATGGAAGTAAAAGAATAATAGAAACTAAACATAAATATTAGAAGTTTTTTATTACCTGTGACCTCCAAAGTAATAGCCAAATTGATCTTAGGCTCTGTATTTACTTGACACTCATATATCCCACTGTCCCGCGCTTGGGCGTAATCAATCTTCAAGTCCCAGTCGTCACTATTTGGCGGATGTATAACAGAGAACCGTTGATCCCCAGTGTACGTATAAATGTTCGTTGTTAAAATATGAAGATCTCGCTTACGCATCCATGAAACCTACATATAGATTATTGAATAAATATAATATATATAATAATAAATATAATAATATATAAAAATAGATATAATAACAAGTAAGAAAACTCTAGTCGGAGGTGCCCGACTAGGAGATACCCTGAGCCCCGTCCAACTTGCATTGTTTAATACGCTATATAGCTTGCATATAAGATTAAATTTTCCAAAATTAAATTATAATTTTGAAATTTTATTCAACTAGAATGTATGTAAATCAAAAATAAATTAATAATTAAATAAATAAACAAATTATCAAAAAAAAAAAAGAAGAAGATAAACAAACATCACCGCACCTGGACTCGAACCTGCATCTATTTACTACATATGTAACGTTAAAGCGCGTCATCTCAACTAGCACGACCACCTCATGTTTATAGATTTAAAAAAAAATTAAAAAAGTTACGCTGTCGTCACCGAGTTTCGAACTCGGGACCTTTCGTTTACGCGCCTTGCGTCTATCCACTACGCCACACCAGTATTGCGTTGCTTGTTGGCAAAACGCAAAGTATTACTACAAGGCGATATGTGACAAATATAAAACTAAAGAAGCTAAAGAAGCAGATCAATCGCAATTGTGATTCTTAGAATATGCTGAAATGGGCGCATATGAATGTATGTGTATGTGTATATACAAAAACGGTGGTATGTTTGAATGTATGCGTGTAAAGGGCGATATATGACAAATACAAAATACAGAAGCGGCTGAAAATGCTCAGAAGCGGCTGTGCACATGCATAAGTAGTAAAATGAGCCGGTATCCAAAAAATAAAAAAATAGAAATTGCATAAATTTCATGAATATATATGCAAAATCTAGGGGTCTAGCTCTAAAGGTGTGGGAGATATAATTTTATAACTGGTTTTCGATAAGGTTTAAAATCGATAACAAAACAAATCGACTCAGCTCGTCGCCCTGATCAAGAATATATATACTTTGTGGGGTCTGACACGCCTCCTTCTGCCTGTTACATACATTTAACAAAACCATTATACCCTGATTTCCCATTTTCAATGGGCTCAGGGTATAAAAATAGATATAAGTAGCATAAATAATATTAATATGTTATTATTCGATTGAATGGAATTTCAAATAAACTTAATTTCGGTCGAAGGATTCTTATACCCTGAGCCCATTGAAAATGGGAAATCAGGGTATAATGGTTTTGTGAAAATGTATGTAACAGGCAGAAGGAGGCGTGCCACACCCCATAAAGTATATATATTCTTGATCAGCGCGACAAGATGAGTCGATATAGCCCTTTCCGTCTATCCGTCCGTCTGTGTGAGCAGTGAGATATTTAAAAATACGCAGCGTAGAGACTTGAAATTACATGAATACTCGTTAATACCATACGCTGCACATGTTTATACATTTTTTTATATAATTCATTTCATTTCGATTTTATGTGCATTTATCGATAATTTTAATGCGTTTTGGATGCCATGCCCCATTCGCTCCCAATAGCCCCTATTTGTAAAAAGCGCAAATTAAATACTAGAGACTTCTGATATGCAAATACAGACATATAAATGACATTAATAAGTTGTGAAAGTTCGATGATGTTAGTCCATCGCTAATAAAAGTTATTAAACATTTAAGTTCCCATAGTAATGCCCACATTGCTGCCAAGGCAGAGCGTGCGGTTATGCATGTGTGCATATGTTTGTGTATGTGCTATTAGTATGTATGCATAAAACAAGTAAGAGTGCTCTAGTCGAGACTGCTCGACTAGGGGATACCCTGAGCCCTGTGAAGAGCCAAATATCAAATCATTCAACGTTTTTTTTATGCATACATACAAACAACACATACACACACATGTGCACGCAGGAATAAGCGCGCGTTCTGCCAACTGCGCAGTTGACGCAGCGACTGCGCTTGGGCTGCAATGTGAGCATTGCTATGGGAATTTAATTGTTTAATAACTTTTCTTAGCGATGGACTAAGTGCATCAAACTTTCACAACTTATTAATGGCATTCATATGTATGTATTGATTTGCGCTTTTTACAAATAGGGGCTATTAAGGGCGAATGGGGCGTGGCATCCAAAATATAAAGATAACGTTATCTCCGTATTCATTACACGCAACTACACAGCAAATTTGAAGTCTTTAGCTCAAAAGTTGTACAAACCAAGCCTTAAAAACACACTAAAATTATCGATAAATGCTCATAAAATCGAAATGGAATGAGTTATCGGAAAAATTGTATAAACTTGTGCAGCGTATGGTATTATCGAGTATTCATGTAAAATTTCAAGTCTCTACGTTGCGTACTTACAAATATCTCAGCGTTCACACGGACGGACGGACAGAAGGACAGACGGACGGACGGACAGACGGACGGACGGACAGACGGACAGACGGACAGGGCTATATCAACTCGTCTTGTCGCGCTGATCAAGAATATATATACTTTATGGGGTGTGGCACGCCTCCTTCTGCCTGTTACATACATTTTCCCAAAACCATTATACCCTGATTTCCCATTTTCAATGGGCTCAGGGTATAACAAGTAAGAGTGCTCTAGTCGAGACTGCTCGACTAGGGGATACCCTTAGCCCTGTGAAGAGCCAAATATCAAATCATTCAACGTTTTTTTTATGCATACATACAAACAACACATACACACACATGTACACGCACGAATAAGCGCGCGCTCTGCCTACTGCGCAGTTGACGCAGCGACTGCGCTTGGGCTGCAATGTAAGCATTGCTATGGGAATTTAATTGTTTAATAACTTTTCTTAGCGATGGACTAAGTGCATCAAACTTTCACAACTTATTAATGGCATTCATATGTATGTATTTGCCAAAGCACTCTCTCTCTAGTATTTGATTTGCGCTTTTTACAAATAGGGGGCTATTGGGGGCGAATGGGGCGTGGCATCCAAAATCTAAAGATAAAATTATCTTCGTATTCATTGCTCGCAACTACACAGCAAATTTGAAGTCTCTAGCTCATAAGTTGTACAAACCAAGCCTTAACAAGTAAGAAAACTCTAGTCGGAGGTGCCCGACTAGGAGATACCATGAGCCCCGTCCGATTTGCATTGTTTAATACGCTATACAGCTTGCATATAACATTAAATTTTTCAAAATAAAATTATAATTTTGAAAATTTTTTCAACTAGAATGTGTGTAAATCAAAAATAAATCAATAATTAAATAAATAAAACAAGTAAGAACGTTGCCTTAGGGCGAGACCTAAGGCGTGATACTCGTTTCCCAGAGGGGCATCTGGTATTTTAAATTTAATAATTTATCTCAAATTTTGCATTTATGTAGATTCATGTGAATTTTCTGCAATTTCAATTTTTGCAAATATAACTATGTGAATGAATTAGCATTTTTATAAAATTTAAAAAAATTCAATAGAATCATATGCTGAAAGTTTCATCAAGTTCCGTTAAGTCAGTCGCAATCTATTAAACAAAACGTTTGGCCAATTATGACACGCACGCGTTAAGCAGCGACAGCAAAATATATTTACATTTACACATATGTACATACATTGAAACGTGCAAGCGCGTTTGCTTATGCATGGTCACAAATAAATTCAGCGCCATTCATTCTAGCATATTCTTCAACCAAAATTGTTATTGAGTTGTGCTTGCATTTTCAGTCGCTTCTTTAGTTTTGTATTTGTCAAATATCGCCATACGCCATACGCATACATTCAACCGACCACCGTTTTTGTATGTACACATATAAATACATACATACGTTCATATGCGCGCATTTTAGCATTTTCTAAGAATCACAATTGCAATTGATTTATGTTTATATTATGTTTGCATTAACATCAGCTTCTATAGTTTTGTATTTGTCAAAAGTCGCCCTTGTAGTGAAGTAGTTTCGGATTTCCCAACAGACAATGCAAAACTTATGTGGCGCAGCAGGTAGATGAAAAGCGTGTAAGCAAAAGGGTCCGCGTTCGAGACGCGGCGGCGACGGCATGAAAATAGCGCAGCTGTTCGTGCCTACATATTGGGTCGCCCACTAAGTCATTTCGTTTTATAACAACAGCTGATCTTGTTGAATTTTTCGCAGCCAACTTCAAGCTTATCAGCTTTACCGTTATGATTTTTTAACAGCTGATATAGTATAGCTTATTAGTAAAAAAATTTGTTGGATTTTGTGAAATAGTTTTCATTTGGTGCCATATCGAAGATGGAAGATCTAAAACAACATTTTCGGCCTATTTTACTGTTTTACTATCGAAAGGGCAAAAATGCAGTTGAAGCAAGGCGAAAATTATTCGATGTGTACGGAGAAATTGTATTGACCGAACGCCAATGCCAAAATTGGTTTGCAAAGTTTCGTTCCGGCAATTTCAATCTTGAGGATGCACGACGTCCTGGAAGGCCTCTTGAAACCGATGTGGACAAGATAAAGTCGTTGATCGATGCAAATCGTCGAATAATAACTCGAGAGATTGCAGAAACATTAAATTTATCAAAATCGAACGTTCACAAACACATGAAACGTCTTGGATTAAAATAATTTATAAATTAAAAAAAATCATGGTTGAATTGCAATAAAAAAACGAAACTACTTTGTGGGCAACCAAATACATACATACCTGATGGGACCTATCGTCAATTGTTTTGTGTGTAAATAATTTTGTTCGGACTAAGTCGATTACACAAATATCGGTATTTGATATTTACATTTTTTGTTAGGGTCACACACACAAAAAGAAAATAACATAACTGACCTAGGCTATACGAAAACTGATAATTTTAGCAGATAAATTATTTGCAGAACTTCAACATTAAATCGAATTACATATATTTCTCAGAAATGCCGTTTGTCGTCTTAGCAATTCTTATTCAGCTTATTTATATAGGTGGCACAGGCATATGAATTTTGCACCTGGGTGTTACAAATTTTGTTGCCAATTTGCCACGCCCCCAGTAGGCGTAGACATATCATATTTGGCAAGTTCCTAGAAGGAGTCTAGGGTTACGTAGCTGCAAGTTTGGATGCTTACACTCCAAAAATGTGAAAGTTACAGGGTATTTTTTCGATATACCACGCCCCCAAAGATGCGTAAGATTTATTTTTGAGGAATCAATAGAGGAGGCCCCCATAACACAAACATCCAATTTGGAATCCTCTAGCTCTAAGACTATAGGAGCTATAAGCTTTTTGCGATTTGCCACGCCCCCTGAATGCGTAGGTATGATCTTGGCTTGCTTATCCGAGTATATATATCAAATTTCAAGTCTCTAGCACCAATAGTGCCCAAAATATAGCTGAATTTGTAAAATCACTCTATATTCAGATCCGATTTGCCACGCCCCCTGTGGGCGTGGACATAAAATTTTTTTATCAATCTTTATAGAATCGAAGCGTTAAGATACGTGCCAAATTTCAGCATTCTAGCTTTAAAACTGTAGAAGTTACAGTTTTCCCGATTTGCCACGCCCCCAATGGGCGTAGATATATCCGCCATATCTTTTTGAACTTGGGTGGTCAACGCAAGTATATATTCCAAATTTCAACTCTCTAGCTCTTTAACTAATATGATTTCTATGATTTCTATTGACTATGGGCGCAACCATTTTCCGATTTGCCACGCCCCTAGTGGGCGTATCCGGAAAATCTTGACACTTTATAATTCGAGGGTATACACGAGTATATGTTCCAAATTTCAAGTCTCTAGCTTCAATAGCGTAGAAAAATATTGCATTCATACGGACAGACGGACAGACGGACAGACGGACATTTCACAAAACCAATATACTCTTTTTCCCTTTGGGAAACGAGTATAAAAACCTAGAATGATTTGATATTTGGCTCTTCATATGGCTGAGGATATCTCCTAGTCGAGCAGTATCGACTAGAGCACTCTTACTTGTTTTTCTTAAATTTAGTTTAGTTTTTGACGTAGCAACGCGCGCCGGCCACATCTAGTATACTTACAGTTCGATTTCCTTTATTTTTTACTCGGCATCTTAAGATTGCTGTTTCATCGACAACTGCTGAAATATTCCTTGGGCTTATGTCATCAAAATAAGGTCGATTCACATTGGCCAAGTCTAGATAAGGCAAGAAGAAGTATGATTAGATCAATAATTGGGAGATTCAGAAAATATTACCATTGATAATGAGAAACGACGATGCACTGATTCGCTGAATACTAATATTTAAATGCAAGATGAAGAAGAGAATCGGCTTGAACTTATTTAATTTATTTGAGCACTTTTTATTTCCATATGAAGTCGCCATCATCCGCGCACCGTTTCATCAAAATTTCGGAGCTCTGAATATTATAATATGCTTTGAGAAGTAAAGAGATAAAAAAAATGCCAATGGTTATTATAAAAGTGTAGTTTTTAATTCAATTAGACACATTTTAGGGAAATATCCTTTAATAGTATTAAAATACATTTTCGGCCAGACTATGGAATATTTTGTAATCATAATAGCCTTCTACTAAACCCTACGTTTTTTTTAATTGTTTATACGACAGAGAGACATATAGATTTTGTTTTACAAAATTGGGGCTTCTTTTAAGGTTAAACATCCCACTGGACGTAATGAACCCACTAAAAATGACGAATCAGAAATGCCTAGGTTACCGAAAGGCTTTGTCGCGTTAGTGGTCATCCCTGAACAATATAAGCTAAAAGACACCGAATCCAAATTGATGAATCAAAGAAGTTGAAATAAAATCAAAGGCAGAAATTTTTTATTATAGCAATAAAAATTGGGTTATCTCGAAGACATCCGATCATGGAAAGAAATGTATAGTGAAGTCTAAATGGAGACGACAATAGGAAAAATGTGCACTGGCAATAATGTTTAAAAAAAGACTGTAGCGTTGCCCTGAACCTATACATGGTAAATCTTTGGATTTGTGAAAATATCATGTAAATGCTATAATTTTACAATATAATTTTGAAAAGGTTTTTAATTGATAACACTAAAACAAGAATATTAATCGATTTTACTAAGTAAGCTTGACCTGCGCATGCTATATAGGGACTTACAAACACGATTTTAAGTCTTTAGCTCTTATAGTTTCTGAGATCTACGCGCTCAAACATACGAACGGACAGATGGTTGGGGCTAAATGAAACCAGTTTTACCTTTTAAATTCATTTAACAAAACCAATATACCCTGATTTGAGGTACCAACTAGTGGAAATGTTCTTTAAATTAGAGATATAAAAATTCAAATGGAAATAAATTTGTACTCTGAACCAAATACAATATTTCACTTAGCAACATGTTCGTTTCGACATCTGCGCGAAACTATAATGTACAAATCGGTATATTCCAGTCTTCCACAATTTGTTGTATTCCTGGTTCAATTGCACTTATAGACAAGCCCTTAAATTTCACACACTTATTTACACAAACGAATAGCAGTATGTGTGTATGCAGATAACCTGTATACCATATAAAACATCACATTTCTCTGGTTCTCAATTCTGGTAGTTAATTTGATTTTCTAGTTTCCCTTTCTTATTTTAAGTGTTTACGCGCCAAATTGGCTCTTAATAGATATTCTTGCTCATCTAAAGTACTTACTAGTTGTTCAAGCTTGAAACCTTAACCAACTTTTCTATAAATTAATGAAATTCGCAATCATAATTTTTTTTTCAACTAAATACAGAATCTCAAAATGTTATTTAGCTTTCCGTTTAAAGCAAAGAGCACAATAACTGAATCTTGAACAAAGCACTAACAACAATTTTAAGTAAACAACAAATTATGTTGATTTCGATTTCAGTCGCAAAAAATGTGTTCAATATATTTAATCTTGCAATTTGTATTCACAATTCCTTTTCACGTCCACTGCGCAGCTTTGCTTCATTTAACCACCGAAACCGAGGTGGACAGCGAATTCATTTATAAGGGTTGCCTTCTCCATAAAGATTGAGCGATATGGCATTCTGAGTGTTGCCAGACACAGCGACGGAGAAGTCGATGCAATCTGTGCAATAGCTGAATTGCTTCAATTGAATTGTTTTAAAAATATTAACAAAATTGATGTAGAAGTATTAGAAAAAGTGGTAAAAGTGGTCGTAGAAATTATAGGCGAAGTAGTAGAAAATGGAATTTATAATAAAAATTGTGGTAGACTACAAATAGTGTAGCAGTAAATACTAATATGAATGGAATTAGTAGTAGTATACAATTGTTGTAGTAGTAAAAATAGTAATGTAGTCGGCGAATTTTTAGTTATAGTAGTAAAAGTATCAGTAGAGATTATCGTTGAAGTAGCTGTTTATGTAGATTTAACCTCTATAAAGAGATACGGAGAACAGCTGTTCTTTGCCTCATATAGAAACTTCAATCAATTATAAGACGTTTCGTTGGCTTTTCATTTGCCAGGAAGGATGACATCATGAAAGACTCAAATACGGCATCAAACTTATTCAGTACTCTTCAATCAACCAGAAAACTGAACAGTAATCTCATCCTAATTCACTTGCACAGCTACCTTTGATACTCTTCGTTCATTCGTTCATATACAGATTAAATGGAAAATGCATTTACCTCTATACCATAAATCATATTAGTTGATGAGCTATATACACTATTTTCCTTGTCCCGATTATAATAACAACCAAGGTAATCATGTTTCAAAAGAAGTGAATTTGATTAATGTTTAATTGAAAACTTTCATATATTTCATAATTATAAATTATCACTTAAAGACGCAAATAAACAAACTCAATCAATCAATCAATAATAAACAGCAATATTTATCTCGTATATATTAAATCAAACATATGCATACGTACATACGAGTATGATTTATGAATATTTCTGAATATATGTATATATGCATATATTATATATATATATATATATATATATATATATATATATATATATATATATATATATATATATATATATATATATATTATGTGTAATTTGTATGTATGCATGCATGTGTTGATTAGTTAAGCATGTCGTAAATCGTAATCAGAAATAAAAAATTATCAATTGCTAGATCTGATCAATTGATCAATTCAGAAGTCTGAATATGGCAGACTCTCCGTCTCTGCAATTTTCGGATAGTAGACATTCTGTTGAACATTGTTCGTTCCTTTGTTCCAGCCTCGAGCGCAGTTGTTAAAACTTTGATTGCCCCCACGTGCCGCTTGTTGAGATCTTACATTATATGGTGTACTGTTTGATCCATATGAAGGTTTTGAAATCGGTAATCCATCATCACGGACAAGAGCACCACCAGACAGGAAAGGAGTTGGGGAGACGTTTTGTACGCCTCTATAGGCTGGCTGTTTGTTAACATTGAGATATAGTTGATTCCTCTGATCCGATGATTCTTGAAACTTCGATAGCTTATCGTACGACAATGGGGAGGGACTAAAGTTGACCTGTGGTCCCGCCTGCACTACGCTGGATGGCACCTTCTGGTAGCTCGTTGGATTATATAACTGCTGTTTGGGTGGCACTGAATTATAAAGACCAGATTTTGGATTCGCTACGGGGAAGCCAGTATATAGTGGTGCTTCATATTTCTTAGCGGAATAATCCATGCACTTTTTTGAACTTTGGAAGCAATGTGATGACTGGACAGGCGGTGGTGCATAACTCGCTAAAGAAATTTCCTTAGGTACATACAAGCCTATAAGAAAGGGGAAAACAAAAATAAAATAGGAAATATATAACAATATACAGATATAAATATATATAGAATACATAATTTTAACGAGGTACATTGATTTCATATACATAAACATAAAATACATGTACTCAAAAGGTAAATTGAAGTTTCCATACTTAATAGAAACGAATAAGTGGAATGATAACAAAAAAAAGTAACTGATAAGTTCTAAATGTTGATGTACTTAAAATTGCGAGGAAGCTTAGGCTCCGTTCCTTTCGAAGGCGATCTTCTGTTGTTTGCTATTTGAGGATGCCAACCCTAGTAGGGCTATCAACATTTTTTTATTTTTTGTGATTTTAAATCGTTTACTTTTTATGCCTTGCATGTTAGTGGATGTTAGGTATGTCCTGACAGTTAGATTTTCATCAGCTCATCAGTCCAATGTGAAACAAGTAAGAAATCTCTCGTTGGGGATGCCTGACCAGGAAATCCCCCTTAATCCCGTCCAATCAACTGCCATTGTGATTCTTAGAATATACTGAATGTATTTGTATGTGTGCATTGCGTAGAAAGACTTGCCTTTTTAAGAATCCTTGCTTGCCGCGTTCGTGTGAAAATTGAGCAATCAATTTGTTTTTTAAATTGGTAATGACTTAACGGAATTTAATGAAACTTTCAGCATATTTTTTATAAAAATGCCAACTCATTCACATGGATATATTGGCAACAGACATTCAGAGGGGGGCTTAGTCTCTAGCTCTCATAGTTTCTGAGCTCGACGTTTTCACACATACAGACGGACGGACGGACAGGGTAAAATCGTCTCAACTCGTCTGCCTGTTACATACATTTAACAAAACCATTACACCCTGATTTCCCATTTTCAGGGTTCAGGGTATAAAAAAGAAACTATACATAAGAACAGTGTTTTCACAAAGACGATCTGAACAACATGCCAAAAATTGGGGCACATTTAGTATCCATGCCTTTAATTGTCGCTTCATCATTCATTTGGTTAATTGAACTTTTCGAAGTATTCAAACTTTGAGACTGCGATTGCTTTTTATCAATTGATAATTCGCGTTGGTTCCTTTGAATAGGCTCGGGTTCTCTTATAGATTGTTGCTCAAATGTGAATATCAATTCACGTACATTAACTGATTCACTAGCTTCTTCAGCATTACTCACTCGCTCGATTACCACTTCTTCAATTTCTGAACTTTTGTTTGGCTTTGTATTCAAAGAGCTTATATGTTTGGTACATTTGTCAGTAGGCGATTTGATATTTGATTTCAGTTTTAGTTCTTTCATTTGCTGTTGCATAAAGCATTGTTGAAATTGTTCTAACTGATGTAGCCTATGGTAAATTTCATCATTTAAATTGAACTCAGATCGATGGAATTGGGTATTGATTCCAGAAGCCTCGGGGTCCACCATCAGATTGTTGTCATAACAATAATATTTATTTAGATCGTGAATATTGTTTTTTTCGAATTCTTGTTGTTGCGTTTGACAATAATACTCTGAAATATTTAGATTTCACATTGACAATTCTGTTTTTTGATAAATAAAATAATTTTTAAACTTAAAGTCTAAACGAGCTTTTCAGAATATATATATAGAATAAGAGTCCACTCTCAATAATATCTTTACCTCTTGGTAGTTCTACATTGCGACCTCCCCAGCCTTGAGCCACACTTGGCTTATATGCCAGTTCTCTTTGAGGGTTGGATGGCTGAATCGGTTGACTTTTCGCACGAGTATCAAACGACTATAATATGAAAGAGTTGACATATATTTGTTTGTCATTTGAAAAATAAGATAAAAAATTAAATATACCAATAGCAATAAAAAACTAATATATAAGTCAATAAAACAAAATAAAAATAAAAGATAATAATAATAAATTGAACAAAATTAATTATGCTCTGGACTTAAATTCAATTTTATGATTATAATAATTATATATATTTTATTGTAAATTTTTATTAAAAATTAAATAAAAAAACTCGAAAGACAAAATTCAAATTTAAAAAGTTTTTCATTTAAATAAAACAGAATTATATAATAGAAATTAGCTACAATTAACCCATTAAATAAAGAGGAATTAATAATGAAAATAATATGATACAGAAAATATATGTAGATACATTTATATTTTTGACACCTTTTTTGGTTCTTTTTTGGGTACTTACGCTCTTATACGAATCCTGTGCATAATTGGATGGGTTGGTATATGAGGCAGGCAAAGAAGGTGAATCTGTAAAATCTTGTGTGAAATGCACAGGTGATGCCTGTGTGGCAATCGGTGTCTGACTTCTATATTGTGATTGATCCACAAACGCAGTACTCGCCGAACCGGTCTGGAGAGCCGCTTCCCACGGAGATTTCACCACCTGAACGCCAGGCTTTGAGTATTTCTCAATTAGTTGATCCTGATGCAGGTTCAATTGGACGCGATGCTTGCCAGCATCTGAATATGCTGGAACGATGCTTGGTGACGTAGCAGCTGGTCTATTAGCCTGATATTGTTGATAATCTGGAATACCAGACGGACTGTGAATGCCGGCATTTGTCTCATCGACTACCCAATTGTCAGCCTTTCTCCGACGCTTCGCAAAAAGCTCAGCTCCTTAATGATTTGCCAAATCACGGTGATTTCAGTTTTTTGTTTAAATTTATAATTATTATATTTGAGCAGCAAGCAGGCCGAGGCGATTGGCAGGATGTGAAAGCATGTTAAATAAAGAAAAGTTGTTATTTGAGCTATTATATAATATTATTTTAACCAAAGAATTATGTCAATACAATACTATAAAAGCACTATTTGGATATTCGATCGCTCACTCAAAAATAGATAGATATTCATATTGAAGTAGGAAATTTAAAAAACATATTTTTATGCCTAATAAACGAAATCTCTAATCTCTATATAATATGTTTCGATATACTACTACTACCAAATATTTTCGAAGTAGAGTCTCGAACATTAGCACCTCAATTTCAATCAAATTCAAATTCAATTCAATTTATCTTTAGATCGATCTAAAATACGACTTTAACCGCATGAATCAGCCAACAAGTTACTGATTGGCATACTTTATAAACAAACATAAATCCAACAATTATTTTGGTTGGACCCCTATTAGCCCTATATTGTGTATTAAGATTTGAATAAATATAACTGTATTTTGTGTTCTTATACGAGTGTATGAATAGTTAATTACCTCGACCTTTATGCAGTTGCAACGCAGTTATTAGCTCAGCGCAGTTGTCGGGCGATAAAAGGCCCGATTCAATATTTATTGATTCTTTTAATGAATTATAATCGCGCATTTGCCCACGTGGATTCATGACTAGTTTTAATGGCATTTTATCCAGCTTGATTAGTTCCGGCTGCAGCAAATTATCATCCGAATTTTCTTTGCTTAAAGAGCGTGTTTCAACAATATCTTCATCTTCTCCTATTTATTATTATTATATTACATATATTTTTATTATAAATTAGATTAGGAGAAAATGATTATGTTAGTTTTACTATAAAATAATTTAAATCGATAACTATGTGGAACTATAGATTAATTTAAATAAAATAAAATAAATATGTTAAGCTTTACGAATAACAGAAATATGGTTAATGTTTATATAGCAATGAAATTTTTAATAATATTCTACTATATTTAGTTTTATTGTATTATATAAAAACATATTTAATTATGTCAGTATCTAAAATTCCTAAATTAATAATATACTAAAATAATAAATAAAATAAATAAATGCGTATACAAAATACGTTTTCTTTTACCATTTATAATAAATATTAATATAAATATTATATTAAATATTTATAATGAATACAAATTTGATTAAAGTTGTTGATTTATTTTTATACCCTGAACCTATTGAAAATGAGAAAAATTTCCCGTGTATATACTTTTGTTAAAGTGTATATACCTGGTAGATATGTAACAGAAGGCGTGGCAGATCCTATAAGCCATGTTGGGCTGAATAGATTTAGCACTGACCGTATGTCTGTCTATTCATCCGTGCCGTCCATATGCGTGTCCGTTCATATGTGTGAACGCATCGATCTCAGAAACTATAGGAGTTGAAGACTTTAAATTTAGTTCTAATTTTGATCTATATTTTGTGTAGTGCGGATACCGTCTAAACTAAACCCACCATTTGAAGGTCAGTTGGCATTTTTTTTAAAATGTTAAATATTCAATTTATTGAACTAATTGTTTAGCCAATTGTTACAACGTTAAGCAGCGAAAAGAAATTTTTCTATATGTGTGCACACATACAATCAAATTCGTGCATTCTAGCATATTCTAATAACCACAGTTGTTATTGAATTTGGTTTGAGTTATCTTTTTGTTGTGTTTGATAAATGGCGCTGTAGCAGTGAAGAGGTTGTGGACTTCAAAATGATGGGTGAAGCATTGAAATAATAAACACATAAATGCTAAATATATAATATCGTCAATTTTTATGCGATATATCTATTGAATATTTTATTATTATTACTGGACACTTGTGAGCTCAAATTCAAATTTTACAACTACATGATCTCTGGATTCATTACTATGAACTGCACAGCTCCAACGATGTACGAGCCACGCTTAAAAACGAATTCAAATTATCGATAAACATCGATAAATAGGGATGCGTTATCGAAAAAAATATTAATAAACTCGTACTACGTATGTTATATACGAGTATTCATGTAAAATTTCAAGTCTCTTGTTTATGTACTTTCATAGATCTCTGAGTTCACATGGACGGGCGGACGGACAAGACTATATTGATTCAGATAGCCCTGAATGGAGTGTATACTTTATGTGTGTGACACGCCTCCTCTGCCTGTTACATATATTTACACAAAACCATTATATCTTGTTTTCCATGGGTTCAGTGCATAACAAGTAAGAGGACTCTAGTCGAGACTGCTCGACTAGGGGATACCTTGAGCCCTGTGAAGAGCCAAATATCAAATCATTCTACGCTTTTGTTATGCATACATACAAACAACACATACACACACATATGCACGCAGGCATAAGCGCGCGCTCTGCCAACTGCGCAGTTGACGCAAAGACTGCCCTCGGACTGCAATGTGGGCATTACTATGGGAACTTAATTGTTTAATAACTTTTCTTAGCGATGAACTAACTTCATCAAACTTTTACAACTTATTAATGGCATTCATATATGTGTATTTGCCAAAGCACAAGTCTCTAGTATTTGATTTTTTTTTTACAAATTTTTTACAAATAGGGGGCTATTGGGGGCGAATGGGGCGTGGCATCCAAATTCTAAAGATTATGTTATCTCCGTATTCATTACACGCAACTACACAGCATATTTGAAGTCTCTAGCTCAAACGATACACAAACTACGCCTTAAAAACATGTTTTCGATAAGCATTAAAATCGATAACATTACAACAAAAATAGTTATCGTTCATACGAAATAAACTTGACCTGAGCGTGCTATCCACGGACCCAACAAAAAAAATTCAAGTCTCTAGCTTGTCTAGATGCTTCAATCGACGCGTTCAAACATACGGACAGACGGACGGACGGACAGACGGACGGACAGACAGACAGACAGACGGACATGGCTATATCGACTCAGCTCGTCGCCCTGATCAAGAATATATATACTTTGTGGGGTCTGACACGCCTCCTTCTGCCTGTTACATACATTTAACAAAACCATTATACCCTGATTTCCCATTTTCAATGGGCTCAGGGTATAACAAGTAAGAGTGCTCTAGTCGAGACTGCTCGACTAGGGGATACCCTGAGCCCTGTGAAGAGCCAAATATCAAATCATTCTACGATTTTGTATGCATACATACAAACAACACATACACACATACATATGCACGCACGCATAGGCGCGCGCTCTGCCAACTGCGCAGTTGACGAAGCGACTGAGGTTGGGCTGCAATGTGGGCATTACTATGGAAACTTAATTGTTTAATAACTTTTCTTAGCGATGGACTAAGTGCATCAAACTTTCACAACTTATTTATGACATTCATATGTGTGTATGTGCCAAAGCACAAATCTCTAGTATTTGATTTGCGCTTTTTACAAATAGGGGGCTATTGGGGGCGAATGGGGCGTGGCATCCAAAATATAAAGATAACGTTATCTCCGTATTCATTACACGCAACTACACAGCAAATTTGAAGTCTTTAGCTCAAAAGATGTACAAACCAAGCCTTAAAAACATATTAAAATTATCGATAAATGCTCATAAAATCGAAATGGAATGAGTTATCCGAAAAATTTTATAAACTTGTGCAGCGTATGGTATTATCGAGTATTCATGTAAAATTTCAAGTCTCTACGTTGCGTACTTAAAAATATCTCAGCGTTCACACGGACGGACGGACGGACAGGGACAGGACTATATCGACTCGTCTTGTCGCGCTGATCAAGAATATATATACTTTATGGGGTGTGCACGCCTCTTTCCGCCTGTTGCATACATTTTCACAAAACCATTACACCCTGATTTCCCAGTTAAAAAGGACAAAATCTGTCAACTTCAAAATCGCGTAAAATATTTTCGAATCACTGTGTTGGTAGCTGGCCGGACGTTGGTTTTGAACCTTTTTTGATAGTCTCTTATTCTATTTTAGAAAATAATTTCCGCCTTTGATAAGGAAAAAAATGAGATTTCATATTTAAATTACATACCTGGTATATATATATATATAGAAATATATATATATGACATATATATATATACATACTACCTACTATTGTTAATACCATTTAGGATCTTCTGATTTCAATGCATGCATCCAAAAAATATCTATATTTTTTATTTTTTTACCTTGACCACAACCTTCGTGAACCCATTTAACTGAGCGTTTCTTTCGATTCACATACATTGTTTGACCCTTAGAAGTTTGATTGCTTATATCGCTCAATGAATGCGAAATTCGGCGAGCAAGCTCAACTTGGTCCTCCACAGTAGGATGCAGTGTTGGTGAATAAAATGCTGATGAGGCATAGAGCTTTCCTATTTTGAACAAATTTAAGTCAATTTCAAATTGATAGACGCAACATACAAAACATACACATCTATATAGGATGTATTCATGAAAAGGTGATACGTAATCCACACTATGTATAATAATTCTTAATTTACATATATCTAATGCATGAAGCGCACTTACGTTAGTTAAAGATGAGTTTGATCTGATAGATGAGAACAAGCGAACGAAATTTCGTTAAATGTAGTAACCAAGATTTAGACCGAACCCAAATCTGAATCTGCCAACAGATTTTACAGAAGAGCCCTATGACGTCACTGATACACGTGAAAGAGATTTTATAGAGAAAGAGAGAGAGAAAGCGAAAGAGCACGAGTGGAAAACAGAATCAAGAAAGGACGACATACAGAGTGCGTATTTCGATCATTTAAAAAAGAAGAAGAGTGTTGTCAGATGAGCTCAAATGTCAAGGGCTTTTCTATTCAAGCTTGTTCGG
This sequence comes from Drosophila meridionalis, assembly GCA_035045145.1. NCBI lineage: Eukaryota > Metazoa > Arthropoda > Insecta > Diptera > Drosophilidae > Drosophila > Drosophila meridionalis. The sequence continues at coordinate 1,213,724 of JAWNPG010000034.1, forward strand.
AAATGTAGTAATTGCATTGATTTGCTGCAAGCAATGACAATAGCATCGGAATGTAAAAGGTTTTTCAATTGGGCAATTGACAATATAGTATAGATATATATTTTATTTTACGTATCACCTTTTTTCAGATAGTTTTTGATAGCTCTTGTCTGCATTACTTACGGTTCTTCGGCAATATTTGAGGTGCATCTGTCGCTGGAGTAAATATTTTTCGCAAATCAACTGTCCTCGATATGTTGGAAGATTCCTATATTTTGATAACACATACACATACATATTTTTTGTTTTCTCTATGCTCAAGTTCGCAATTTCACAGATTTTATGTAGATGTATCTGAAGATGAATTGGATCTTTCTATCTTATATCTATATATGTTCAAAGTGCCAATATCCTGTCACCTATCTATTCAAATGAGTCTACGTACATTATTCTTTTTCCACAGTTTATGGCTTAGTTCGAGCAGAATATGTTTCTTGCTATCATCGTAACGATCACTGGGTCGAAAGCCTCGTTTCCTTTCAATTATACAATTTCTCGATTTATCCAAATCAGTTGAACTATATAGTTGACCTAAGCCCTTATTATTTCTTTTTGGAAAATCTTTTAGCATTGTTGCTCCACAACAAAAAAGGAAACAATTTCAACTCGTAAAACGCCTGCAATACAAATAAAATTTCTTTTTCTAAACGAATCATTCGATTCACACACTCACACACGTACATATATGCATAGATATATTCTTTTGTATCTGTTGTACATATATGTGGATAGCTCTCTTAAATGCTAATTATAGAGATTGAATAGTGCGATACACAGGCACATCTATATATATACATATATATATATATATATATATATATATATATACTCTTCGAGAATATATACATATATATAAACAAAGAAGAAAATAATCGTACCTACATAAAATGCTATACATTATTTATTTCAGTATACGATACGAACATTTTTCGCTCTTTTAATTTACGAGATCATTGGGCAAATGGCCAAAAGAGAGTATTTTGTGATACCCGTTGCTTTTCGGATTATAGAGAGGATATATTGAGTACGGTCCCCATTGTGTATATGTAATATATCTTTAATCAGTTATCATCATAGCCCTGCCTCTACTCAATCACAGTTTCAAACTCTCTTAAGTCAAAACAAGTAAGAGTGCTCTAGCCGAGACTGCTCGACTAGGGGATACCCTGAGTCCTGTGAAGAGCCAAATATCAAATCATTCTACGATTTTGTATGCATACATACAAACAACACATATACACATACATATGCACGCACGCATAAGCGCGCGCTCTGCCAACTGCGCAGTTGACGCAGCGACTGAGCTTGGGCTGCAATGTGGGCATTACTATGGAAACTTAATTGTTTAATAACTTTTCTTAGCGATGGACTAAGTGCATCAAACTTTCACAACTTATTTATGACATTCATATGTGTGTATTTACATATAGGGGGCTATTGGGGATGAATGGGGCCTGGCATCCAAAATCTAAAGATTACGTAATCTCCGTATTCATTACACGCAACTACACTGCAATTTTGAAATCTCTAGCTCAAACGATGTACCAACCACGCCTTAAAACACATTAAAATTATCGATAAATGTTCATAAAATCGAAATGGAAAGAGTTATCGGAAAAATTTTATAAACTTGTGCAGAGTATGGTATTATCGAGTATTCATGTAAAATTTCATGTCTCTACGTTGCGTACTTAAGAATATCTCAGCGTTCACACGGACGGACGGACGGACGGACAGACGGACAGGGCTATATCGACTCGTCTTGTCGCGCTGATCAAGAATATATATACTTTATGGGGTGTGGCACGCCTCCTTCTGCTTGTTACATACATTTTCACAAAACCATTATACCCTGATTTCCCATTTTCAATGGGCTCAGGGTATAAAAATACACACATATATATATATATATATATATATATATATATATATATATGTATATATGTATAGGTTATCTGGATACGACTGTCTGTATCTATATCTATATTGCGGACCACTTTTGTCTTGATTAATAGATAGATATAACTCTGTCCTATGTCCATTTGGACCGTTTTGCATTGAATGTTGTTAGACGGTGGAAAAGTATGTGGTAATCGCTATCGTTTAACTGCAACATTGTAACTGATTCTTTATTAACATATCCATCACCTACCTGCACTTTATTTAGATCTTCTTGGCGCTGAAACAGGATTGTATTATATTGATCCTGTTTGATGATTGGTTCCATCTCCTCATTATATTGACGATGAATTTGTTGTTGTTGCTGCTGCTGCTGCAACTGTTGTTGTTGCAAATATTTTTGGCGTTGTAACTCTTGTTCCTTCAGTTGGTTTTCAGCAATCAACTTTTGCGCTAACATTTGTTGCTGCTGAATCTGATTGGCGAGTTCCTTTTGTTTTTGAATTAATTGTAGCTCCTGTTCTTTAAGTTGAGTTATTTTCTCCTGAGCTTTAATATTGATATCAATATCTGATATAATATTTTCAATTTGATTATTAATGTCCTTCTAAAAGTGACAATTAAAAAGAAATAAATACATAAAAAAAAGTATTTTAACAACTAATTTTAATGTTATTAATTAATTATTATTATTATATTTTATTAATATCAATTATTTAATATTCATTATTATAATTATTTGAAAAGTTTTATTTTGTAAAAAAAATACTTGATTTATAATAATAATAAATATTGGTTAATTGCATATCTCTAAATGGCTTATATCTCACTTGTTGTTGCGAACTTTTGGTTTCATTTGCACTTGTCTTAATTTTCAAAATAAGAAAAAACAATAACAAATTACACATTATGTGTATATATATATATATATATATATATATATATATATATATATATATATATGTTAATTTTTAGATCGTTTAATTTAAATCTTTTTAAAATATGAACTCTTTTTTAATTAGTTTAGTTATTAAAGAGTTTTTAGTTTAATATATTAAATATATCGTATAATCGATTAGTTTATTTTTGTTTTTTTACTTATCTTTAAATACTATTTTTATTTATTCACGCGTATATTTTAAATTAATAAAGAAACGAAATATTTATTATTATTATTATTATCATTAATAATAATATTTGATGTATTCATTATATTTGATTATCTTATCATTATCGTTCACTTTTAAATTTATTTAATTTTATTGTTTTTAATATGCTTAAGTATACAAATATAAATATTATTAATTTATTTATGTAGTTTTATACTCATTTGTTCTTTTTCAAATAAATTTTATTTTATTCATATTTACTTACACTTATTATATGTATACCTACATTTGTTTTAACGGCATTCCCGTCTTGATTGATTTTTGCTGCAGCAGCCACTTCCGATTTATCCGGAGCATTGGATGGACTTTGCTCATCTTCAATCTAATGAATAAAATTTTCATAATTAAAGAATAAATATATGCATATATATATATATATATATATATATATATATATATATATATTATACATATATATTATGTGTGATAAGAAACCATATTTTTTATATATGCAAATAAAGCAACGCCGTCAAGTTTTAGTATATGATTACTGGAGGCAACTGATATTATAGTGCAAAATTTTTTTTCCTTTAGTTTTCGAAAGTGAAAAATGTATGATATGAAATGAAATGAAGGCAAGAATTGCGTATTATGCTTGCAAAGTTTACACTTTTATTGAACAGTTTTTAGTAGTTAAATAAAACCGTTAATACTTCTTCTGTCTTGGTCA